>JANSVA010104732.1:0-10453 GCA_025504915.1 Erythroxylum reticulatum
CGACGGCCAGTCATTAGGAGGTAAATGTGTAAGGCTTGTTGTTTGGTGACATAGGCTAGGTGAGTGGTTGGACTGATATTGTTACAAACCAAATATAGCCAAGGACAAGCCTTAGGCTGTAGATCAGATTGTTTAAGGAAATGTTGTATATAGTATGGCTGATGCCATTCTGTGCCCTCTTGACAGAGGGTGCGAACAACATCGGCCATTTGATAGTTATGTATGAACTGATCATAATTGCATCGAAGAATGATAGGAAGATCAAAATGGTGATGGATATTGGCAATGGTGAATGCATTTGGGGCCTTAATACCACAAAAGTTAATTTCCATCATATCGTTGAACTGGGCATAGGTGTAAAAATGGCGAACGAACTTATCGTTGCCTTGAGTGCGGGGTTTTACTAGGCCAATTAGCTAAGAAGCAAAAAGTTACTAAACGAAAGGATTTTCAGGGAAAGATAAAGGAAAGAGTCTCTCTTTAATGTAAGGCCTATCATCTACTTTCTTATATAATTCCTAAAAAGTAAAACTATCAGAGGAATCAGACTCACTAGGAGGGGCAACGATCTTAACTCAAGGCATTGTCCTGTAAAAAATGCACACCGAAATATAAACTAAGCAAATGAAAAAAGCAAACTAAAAATGATGACTTAAGTAACTAGCAAAGGGATATTCAACAATTCTAGGTAACCTAGCCAAAACAAATCTAAAGCTAAAATGGAAAAGAAAACAAAATGTATAACTTAGTCTACCTTAAACATTACAGAAACTAAAAAAAGAAAAAAAAGAAATACTTACGAAGAATTTAAAGTTGCGCAAATAACTTGTAAATGAGAGAATCGGATAAGGAGAATGGAGGATGGCGACGGTGAAGAGGAGAACGTGTAACATATGAAGAGAAGTTAACCCGAAGAGGGCATGATGAATAGGAAAGGTTAAAAACAAACAGGGGAAGAATGGTAATCTCACGAGTTAAAATTTGCGCAAATTCGGCCTTCGCTGCGACAAAAGTTGAAGTTCGCCACATAAAAGTTAACTCGAAGCACAGAAACAGAAAAATATCAAAGGTTCACCACAGCAAAGTGGGATCCATGTTGTGGTGAAATTAACCTGAAAGAAACAAAAAGAAATAAAGTTAATTCGTCGAGACGATGTGGATTCTATGCCGCGGAGAAATTAACCCGAGAGGAAGATAAAGAAATACTGGGAACTTTTGCTATGGCGACGTGGAATCCACGCCGTGGCTAACTTAACCTGAAAGCAACAAAAAGGAATTATTGGGGACTTTGTCGCAGCGAAATTAACCTGAAACTTAATAAGACAAACATTAAAGTTTAACAAAGGAATGAGAAACATGACGGATTGACAAATGACACAAGCTGGGTACTCAGTAAACCTTTAAGTGCACAAATAAAGTAATAAGGCACTAGATAAGCTCAAGAAAATAAAGTGCAACAAACTTAACCATATCACTTTCCTCAAGTTTGAAGACATATCATTCATCAAGCCAACAAGAACAACAAAAATAAAACAGGAGACAAAACTAGAAGGGGATCTTATTGAATTCGCAAATTACTAATTAAACTAACACTAAGCTAATGTTCCTACTGAAATAGTTTCTCCCCCACACTTATTTAATAAACTAATGTACCCGATAATGTCATATTCAATCACATAGAAAGAATAAGTAAATAAGTGAAGGAAATAAATAACCTAAGATTTACGGAGGTTGCTAGTTCTCATGGTAGAATTTCAATAGATGGCCATTCACCTTGCGTTTGGCTCTAGTCTCTTCATGTAAAAGCTCTACCATACCAAAATTGTGCACCTTAGTGACTATGTATGGCCCATCCCAACGAGTGTTGAACTTTCCATACTTAAAAGTGAAATGAGCCTTGAATAATAGAACTTTGTCTCCTTCCTTGAAGTTCTTTCTTTGGAGAACTTTATCGTGCATCCACTTTGTTTTCTCTTTATAGAGGTGAGAATTCTCGTACGCCTCTAGCATCAACTCCTGTAATTCTTGCAACTGCAGCTCCCTCTCCATACTAGAAGATTCCAAGTCCATGTTGCACCGCTTGATTGCCCAATATGCTTTATACTCCAACTCCACCAGTAAATGGCAAGCTTTGCCATAGATTAAATGGTAAGGGAACATGCCTACTGGTGACTTGTAGGGATAGGCTCATAGTGCTTCTTCTAAATGCAAGCTCCAGTCTTTCCTTAATGGCTTAACTATCCGCTCCAAGATATGCTTCACCTCTTTATTCAATATTTTAGCTTGACCATTGGTTTATGGGTGGTATGCAATGGAGACTTTGTCAGTGACACCAAATTTAGAAAATAGGTTATCAACTACCCTATTACAAAAATGTGTTCCTCTATCACTCACCACATTCTTAAGAATCCCAAACCTACAGAAAAATGTTCGGCTTAAGAAATTTAGACACTGCTTGGACGTCATCTTTTCTAATAGGTACAACCTCTATCTATTTGGATACATAATTGATAGCTAAAAGGATATACACAAAACCAAAAGATGGGGGAAAGGGACTCTTGAAATCAATGCCCCAAACATCAAAGATTTCACAAAATAGTAAAGGATGCTCAGGCATTTCATGCCTTTTACCTAACCCTCCAAAGTGTTGACATTTGTCACATGACCTAAAAAAGGTAAAGGAATATTTAAAAGGGTAGGCCAATAAAAACTAGAATCTAGAATTTTCCTAGATGTTCTCCTTGCACTAAAATGTCCACCACAAACCATTGAATGGCAAGATAAAATTATAGCATCGAATTCTTCACTAGGCATGCATTTTTTGATGACTTGGTCACTGCACATTCTCTATAGCTGAGGAGGATCCCAAATGTAATGCCTAGCTTCACCCCTTAGCTTTTGGGCCTGTGACTTAGACATAAGAGGAGGGGAGTCCAGTCATGAGATAATTGACTATATGTGCATACCAAGGTTCCTTTAAAACTAAAGAACATAAGATTGAATCAGGAAAAGAATTGCAAGTAAGTTCAGAAGAGTCCACTCCCTTTGTATTGTTTGGTAGCCTACTCAAGTGATTAGCCACATGATTCACTACACTGACTCGATCCTTTATCTCAATATCAAACTCTTGAAGAAGTAATGCCCATTTTATAAATCTAGGCTTTGATTGTGGTTTCTTCAGGAGATATCGAATTGTTTGATAAATCTATGCCCATTTCATATGATAGTTTAAAAAATAAGGCCTAAACTTTTCTAAGGCAAAAACTGCTGCAAACAGCTCTTTCTCAATTGTTTTGTAGTTTATTTGAGCTGGATCTAGTGTTATCAAGGCATCTTAAATGACTCTTACGAGCTTCTCCTCTCGTTAGCCTAATATAGCTCCTACAACATAATTAGAAGCATCACATGAAAGCTCAAAAGGTAAGCTACAATCAGGGGAAACTAGAATAGGAGGGGAAACGAGTTTGGATTTTAACTCATCAAAAGCATGTCTATAAGAATCATCAAACTCAAAATTTTCATCTTTTTGTAAAAGCTTTGAAAGAGGTAATGCAACTTTACTGAAATCTTTTATGAAACGCCTACAAAATCCTGCATGAAAAATGATCTTATATCTTTAATACAGGAAGGATAAGGCAAAGAGGATTTAACCTCAATCTTAGCTTTATCAACTTCAATCCCTTTACTAGAAATCAAATGACCTAGCACTATGCCTTTATTGACCATGAAATGACATTTTCAAAGTTTAAAATCAAATTCTTTTCAATGCACCTTTTTAAAACTTTTTCAAGACTAGCTAGGCAATTATCAAAAGAACCATATAAACTGTGAAATCGTCCATAAATACTTCCACGATACCTCTAAAAATTCACAGAAAATAGCCATCACACAATGCTGGAAAGTCCCTAGAGCATTAGACATCCTTCGATATGCAAAGGTACATATAAAAGTGGTTTTGTCTTGGTCCTCTAGTTCAATAGGTACTTGAAAATACCTAGAGAAATCATCTAGAAAACAATAATTTGATTTGCTCGTGAGCCTTTCAAGCATCTGGTCAATAAAAGAAAGAGGGAAATGATCTTTTCGTGTGGCATCATTTAATCGCCTATAATCTATGCACACACGCCATGAATTCTACACTCTAATCGGGATAAGCTCATCCCTATCATTTTTTATCACAGTTATCCCACTCTTTTTTCGCACTATATGTATCAAACTAACCCACTCACTATCAGATATAGGATATTTGATCCCAACACTCAAAATTTTTGTGATTTCTTTCTTAACCACGTCTAGGATAAGTGAGTTTAGTCTCCTTTGGGGCTAATGTTGGATCATAAAAAGAAAGCATGCCATATTTGGAGAAATGGTAGATTTCAAAACTTTTTAGAAATCTCAATTATAGCAAAAGCAATTTATCTAAATCATCATGTCAATCTATACATGATATGGTATAAGGATAACAACAAACATAAACAAGAAAAAGATTATATTACCGACTCGTTCGCCACTGCTTTGACTCCTCGCTGCGCTATCCTATCCTCAGCAATATATCCTCTCCTAAGTGATGTATCCTCTTCTTCTTGTTATTGTTTCGTCTTCTCGATATTGTATACTCGACCAATCTGATATACCACTTGTTCTTCTTGGGCAACTTGGTTAACAAGATCCTTTGGTGGGAAAGGAGAAGAAAACTTTGGAGGAGAATTTTCTTAGAAGGAAGAAGACCAAGATTTAGACACTCTCATGCAATTTTCATTTTTTTCACGCAAGATAGGAGAGAGAATGATAAAAATGTAAGAACCCCTTTGTACTCCCTCACACTTTCGGTTAACAACAAAGGAAAGAAGAGTTCTCCATCCAATGCATCATTTCTTCATTTAATCAATCATAAAGAAGCCATTAAATGAGACTCTTCTCATTTGTCTTTAAGATGACTATATGAAAAATCTATTAACCTAAATGAGACCTATCAATTTCGTTTTTGATGATGAAAGAAGGAAGATGGTCCATCCAATGGACATCTTTATTCTTTAATCCAATGAATGCTAATAGGTTACATGCTATCATGAAAAGATAACCATTAAACCACTTAATGGTAAGTTCATAACTCCATTTAATGATGATAAAACATGATAAATACCATCCTTATTTAGCAATTCAATACCAAATGTGTAGGAATTCAGCCCTAATGAAAAAAGAAATTGCTCTTTACTTTCTTTAAAAAATTAATTTAATTAATCAAATTAAACCAAAGTCTAGCCCATTTCTAAATTTACATTTGGGCTTCTAATTAACCATTAATTAGTGCAAGCCCAACTTTCAATTATGGGCTTCTAAAACCTCCATTTATATTTCTTTCTTAGTTTGATAACCTTCCTTGAAGCTAAGTGGGGAATCTTATCGAACTTTGATAATTCAAGCTCTAATAAGCCTAGAATTAATTTACTCTCATTAGAATTAATTCTAGTTTATTAACTAAATGTCATTCCACTAAAGACAAATAGTTGAAATCTTGAATTATTAAATATTATGAGATTAAAACACAAGATCTCATCTTGGTGTTAAGACTTGATGGGTAGCTAATCCATCAAACTACTGGTGCCAGTTTAATCACCAAATCTCCTTAAAACATCTATAAGTGATGATATCACTCTAAGTTCTTTATTTGAGTGAATGTTCCCTGATACATGTTTCAATTAATAATTCCAACATGCAGATACTGGATTAATACTCTATAAAAATCCATTCTGATCATATCAAGAATTATTATGAAACATATATGAGTTCACCACTCATCAAGATTGTGGTCCATAATAAGCGAATGCTTAAGTTGTATGTTTTAAGATTAAAGTAACAACCCACTTTATTCTTTAAAACAAACTTAATTCCAGGTTCATTTAACAGTGCCATTATCGATAGTCAACTACTATCATAATATGAAACTCATCATTCCCTCAAAGTAAATTACTTTACTTACATGGAGATAAATCACAACACTACAGTCTAAACCATAATTAAGAGACCAACTTGATTATTCAACTGTGAATCAATTAATTTAGATTCTAATAATGTATATGTTTCCCATACATCTCCATGTATATGTATATTATTTACAAAATCTTGGTACCTTATCACTAGTTATATAATGCTTATATATATATAACCAAACTCTTTTTTTTTCATTAATAATAAATATTTTCATTATAAAACTATAACTAGAAGAAAATTAAGTTACATGTAAATACACTTGGTTTCCAGGGCATTATATTTACATAACTACAATAATCTCCCACTTGCCCTAAAGCAAGTATGACATATCCCTCATTCTCATCCCTTCTAGGTGACCCTCAAAGCTCTTTTGAGACAATGTCTTTGTGAATGAATCAGCAAGGTTTTTCCCTTTGGGAATCTTTACCACATTCACCTCCCCACGTTGTATTATCTCCCTTATAAGATGGTACTTTCGCTTAACGTATTTGGAAGCTTTGTGATTTTGAGGTTCCTTAGAATTAGCCACTGCCCTAATATTATCATAATAAAGTGTAATTGCCTTTTCTACCTCAGGAACCACCTCCAAATCATTTAAGAACTTGCGAAGCCAGACTACTTCTTTTGCTGCTTCATAAGCAGCAACATACTCAGCCTCCATAATCGAATCAGCAACACAAGATTGCTTAATACTCCTACAAACTATGGCTCCACCTCCTAAAACAAATATAGAACTAGAAGTTGATTCTTTAAATCAACATCTTATTGGAAACTGGAATATGTATATCCAATCGGAATAAGATTACTTCCAAAGTAAACAAGCACTATGTCCTATGAAGAGTATATACTTAATCGCAGTTCAATGTTTCATTCCTGGATTAGACTAAAATCTGCTTACTAGTCCCACTGCGTAACAGATACCCAGTTTAGTGCAAAGCATTGCATACATTAAACTTCCAACTACCGAAGCATATGGAATGTTACATATGCTTTCAACCTCCTCTTAGGTTTTAGGTGCTTGTTCCTTTGAAAGTTTGATTCCATGTCTAGTAGGTGTGAAACCCCTTTTGGAATCTTGCATGGAAAACTTATTAAGCATATTCTCTATGTAGGTTAATGGAGATAAGGCTATCTGTTTGTTCTTAGGATCCCTTATAAGTTTGATCCCTAGAACATAGTTAGCCTCTCCCAAATCCTTCATTGAAAACTGTTCATTCAACCATCCATTAACTGTAGATAACATTCCCACATCATTCCCAATGAGCAGAATGTCATCAACATACAGGATTAGAAAAATAACCTTTCCATCTTGTATCCTTTTGTATACAAAAGGCTCATCAAGTTTTTCTATGAACCTATAGGTTTTGATAGACTCATCAAACCTAATGATCCAAGACCTAGATGCTTGTTTAAGTCTATAAATGGACCTTTGCAAATTGCATATCTTATGCTCATTACCTGGCTGAATGAATCCTTCTAATTGGGCCATATAAATGGTTTCCTCAAGATCCTCATTAAGAAATGCAGTCTTGACATCCATTTTTCATATTTCATAATCGAAATAGGCTGCTATGCCCAAAAGAATATTGATAGACTTAAGCATGGAAGCTAGAGAAAAAGTCTCCTCATAGTCTATACCTTCTTTTTGAGTATAGCCCTTAGCTACCAATCTAGCTTTAAAGGTCTCCACCTTTCCATCTAATCTTCTTTTCCTTTTGTAGATCCATTTACACCCTATGGCTTTTACATCTGGTGGTAAATCTACAAAGATCCAAACTTCATTGGCATACATAGAATCTATTTCTGATTCCATTCCCTTGAGCCATTTTTCTGCATCAATATCATTAATAGCCTGTGTATACGTAATAGGATCCATTTCCTCTTGATCTGAGATGGCAATAAAGCCTTCTCCTAAACTTAGATACCTATCTGGCTGTCTCACAATCCTCCCACTACGTCTAGGCACGACTTGATGTTCAGGTTGCACTTCTGATTTAACTCTTGAATCCATTTCAATATCTTATTCTATTATATCTATATCAACTCTTAAATTAGATGAAATAGCTAACTCCTTTAGTACTACTTCACTTCTTCCTTTATGATTTCTCACAAACTCTTCCTCTAGGAAAGTCGCATTTGTCACAAATACCTTCCTATCTTGAGGATTTTAAAAATAGTACCCTCGAGTTCCTGTAGGATATCCTACAAATAAACATACTTCTAAACTTGGTTCTATCTTTGTGGATTCAAACCTTAGAACATAGGCTGGGTAGCCTCAAGTCTTTAAGTGCCGTAATGAAGGCACTCGACCAGTCCACAACTCTCTAGGTGTTTTAGGAATCGATTTGGATGGAGCAAAGTTAAGAAGATATGTTGCCACTTGTATGGCATATGCCCAAAACGATTTTGAAAGGCTAGCGTAAGACATCATTGATCTTACCATTTCCAATAGAGTCCTATTTCTCCTCTCAACTGCACCATTTTGTTGAGGTGTTTGAGGAGCTGACAAATTTGGAACAATTCCATTATCAATTAAATATTACTGGAACTCTCTAGATAAGTACTGACCACCTCGATCCAATCAAAGTTGTTTTAATGGCTTGCCTAGTTGCTTTTCAATTTTAGCTTTAAATTCTTTGAATTTTACAAAAGATTCGCTCTTTTTATGCATCAAATACAAATAGCCATATCTTCAGTAATCATCTATAAAGGTTATGAAATATTCATAACCTCCTTTAGCTTGTATGTTCATGGGCTCACACACATCTGTATATACCAGGTCTAATGTAGGTTCAGATCTATTTCCTTTAGAAGAAATTGGGGCCTTGGTCATTTTTTCTTCAATACACGATTCACAGGTGGGTAATGGATCATTATCCAAGCCCAAAAAGGATCCCATTCTTTACTAACCTGTTAAGTCTTTTATGATTGATATGACCCATTCTTAAGTGCCACAGATATTTATAATTAATGCTAGAGTCATTGGAATGTCTTGATTTTATCAACTTTGTGATGTTTAGTGAGCCTATCATAGGTTCTATAAAAAACAATCCATGTTTAATTATCACATCACAAATAAAATCCTTATTCTTATATATTGAAAAAAAATTTTCAAAATATAAGGAATAACCAGATTTTATTAGACAAAAAACAGAAATCATGTTCCTTACAATCATTGGCATGTAATAAAAATCCTACAAATATAACCTATGACTATTAGGAAAGTCCAAGATCACTACTCCCATTGATTCTGCTGAAACATAGGATCCATCTACTATCTTGACATGAAACTGGCCTTTAAGTAGTCTTTTCCTTTGTTAGAACCCCTATATAGAATTGCAAACATGGTCAGTGGCTCCTAAATCTAATATACAAGGATCAAATAAATCTGCCACTTTTCTAGTTCCTAACAAACTTAGGAAACCCTTACCTTGTTTGCTGTTGAGGGACTCGAGTTAGACTAGACAGTTTTTTTTCCAGTGGCCCATCTCATCACAGTGGAAACACTTTCCTTTGATGTTCTCTTTAGGCTTCTTTTTCATGGGTTGGGTCTTGAACCCTATTTGGGCCTTCTTTTTCATTGGACCCTTCTTCTTTTTCTTGCCCTTACCCTTGGGCTTAGAAGAAGATTCTACATTAGCTTCTGACCTATAAGCCTTGATATTCAATATCTCCTTCATACTATGGAGGATATAGGCTAATTTTCAGTTAAAACCCATGAAATACATTCATATTGAAGAACAATGTCAAGGTTATGTCTTCATTCATTAAAATTCTCTCCGTTTTCTAATTTGTTATTTTTCAAGAGCAAAAGTGAGTGGCTTCATTTTGTGGTTAATTATGTCTGAAAATATAAATTATTAAAACATGAGCATACTAGTCAATAAAATTGGAACTTAATATAAAATCATGATGCATGTATGCCTGATGATAGATTTAGCAAAACTTAAAAACAATTAAATCTTTATACAATGATTATTTTTCTTATCTATAACAGACTAAGTGAAGGTAGGTCATCTTATCTATTAAAAGAAAAACTGGGACCCTCCCACTAAAAAAGCTACTAAGCATCTTCATGTTTAACTTTTAAAAAAGCGTATTAATTTGGTCCACACTTTTACCAACAGAGCTACAGTGGGCAGGTTATTGATAAAATATATTAAGTGTTTAACCATTTGATTCATTTATTAATGGTACTTGCAAATCATGCCTCGATGGGAGGTCACATTTGCTACCAATAAATAGACTTATCCTTACGGAAACCCAAACCATGCAAGACCTAGAATTCATGCCCTCTAGTGGGGAGTAACACATCACCACATGCAAATGGGCCATCATTTGGAGACCATAGACTCTCACTTGAGCATCCTCTCCCACTCAATCTATTTGGGCTTTAAGTTTTAATTACCATCTTGTCTAGATGCAATTTATTATCCATCCTATATTGTTTCATTATATATCT
>JANSVA010104771.1:0-10452 GCA_025504915.1 Erythroxylum reticulatum
CAACAAATCCCAACAACACATTGAATATCCAACACTTGATTAAACTCTAATCAAGAATGTTCAACTACAAATTACAAATCCTAAACTAGAAGTTCATAAATTATAGCTAAAATGGATTAAGCTACTCCCTTTTTAAGCCCATTAAACTCAATCCATTGCTACATCTTCAAAAGCAGAGAAGTGTTTAGCGACGGATAGCTCCAAGAAACTTCACAACCAAGAACCCACTGGAGATACCCATGGTAGCAACCGACGGTGGAAAAATAGAAGAAAAATGGTGCAGAAGAGAGAACGACGGTGTGCGTAAATGGAGAAGAAAGAGAGATGGTGTGTGTGTATGTATGAAGCGTCTATCCAGTGTCAGGTCTCTTCTCCCGTTATTACTTAGCCTAGAATAGGTCTTTTTTTATAAAACGGGTTAATAAATCAAGTGGCACAGTCGGTTAGTTTGCCGAAAATAGTTCGGGTCTGCGCCAATTTGAAGATTTCGCAGAGGCAAACTTTTCCTAAAAGGTTTATTAAATCAACTTCAGCTTTCGCCGTAGCGGAAACATAATCTTCATCGCGACGAACTTTCCTGAAAGCTCTCTTCAGTAAATCTTCAGAGTTCGCCGTGACGAACTTTCCTGTTTCCCTGATTGACTCGTTGACTTGTCATCTTTGGCCTTTACTCCTTGGCTCTACTTCTTGAATCTCTTACAATAAAAAAATGGTAGTTTGTAGTATCAATTATTCTAGAAAATTAATTTAGTGAAATTACTAATTATTTTTGACAATTTTACCCTTAAACTACATAAATTAAAGGCTCTACTCAAGATTTAAATTAAGCATAAATTCCAAAAATAAGAGCCAAGAAGTATAATAAAAACCATGAAATTGTCAACAATTGATATAAGAATTCCCCCAGACTTAGACCTTTGTACTCCTTGACAAAGTTTATAAAATTCAAAGAGACACAAGTGTAAAAGAAAATTCCGACCATGCTTAAAAATGAGAGTAGAAAATGAATTAAGCCACTTCCTCAAAAATCAACCCAAGCAGACTAAAAGACAGCTAAGAAAATAAACACTATAAGCATTTAATCCAATAGATTAGGCAAAAGAGATTTCTCTTAAGGTAATATGTTTAATCTCTCAACTCACTTGTCTTGGGATAATTTCACTCTACAATCTGCTTAGTTCATTCTCTTCCATAAGCTTGTGATTATTCTACCTCTCCATCACAAGAACTATAATTTCGAAAATCAAGAGGACTTTTCAAGGTTGTAATGTACGGAACGCTAAATGAAATGGATTGAACAAAAGAAGGAACAATGAATACATGCACCACAATTAATTTTTTAATGAAACAAACATCAACTATAAGTAAGAAAATATTTACACAGACAACAAACATAATTTGACACATTTTTATTACATTTCTCTTTTGAGAGAGCTTTCTATTTTTTTTCACACATTTTGGAATTTTTTGAACTCTTTTTCTTTCTTTTCTTTTGTAAAGAATTTCTATTTTTTGATCAACTTTAACTAGAGATGAGATACTAATATTATATGTGAAATATGCATGCACTCAAAAGAAGGTTCAAAGGGGCTAGCAAAGGTTAAGTGATTAGGTAAGTAGGGTTTGGAAAGAAATGCCTATATCATATTAGCAAAATTTTACTTCATCAAGCTTTGATCAATAATTAAAACAAGTTCTAGAGAGTAATGAAATTAAGCAAATACATATAAAAATGAAAGAATTCAGGCTCAAATATCCTTCCAACAAGGTTAGTATATCAATTAAGCAATCTCAAGGTTTAAAAACACATAATGCTACTCTCTTAGCATACCGTCACTTGCTTCTCGTGCAAACATTGAAAATGAAATTAACTGAAATCAACTATCATTTAAAAACATAGATGGTGTTTTCAAAAACACAAAGACCACTTTGAAATTTATAAAATCTTCAAGACACAAGAGTGAAAAGAATCTAATTAGGGAGAATTATTGAAATGAAGGGATTTAAAACAATTTCTTTGGGAAGGATAGAGTCGCCGCGACGAAAAATTATAGAAACATTTGAAACATGCAGTTTTCCCTAATTACCAAGTCTAAAAATTTGCACATTTCACACAAATGACTTGAACAAGTGATTAAATGGCCAAAAATGATGCATAAATAAGAATTGCCAAAATGGAACAACCTCCCCCACACTTAAACATCAGATTGTCCTCAATGTGAAGAACAATTAAAACGCATTATGGATTAAAAAGGAAATGGAAGGCGATTGAATAATAACATATTGGGAAAAACACAAAAAGAATTATATAGATAACCAACCATTAATTGTGTACATGAAAAAAAAGGTAACTGAGTATCCATCAAACTAAAAACTAAATCAAAACTAAGTAAAACACAAAGAATAAGTGACTCGATCTACTTCAGAGGATGATCATCCCCAGAGCCAGAGGGACCTGCTCCCAATATGCCAGTGCCGCTCGGGGGTCATCTTCATCAGATGGCAGCTAGAAGTGAAGACGCTCGGAGAGCAATGCATCCATGCGCCAGTGATACCGCCTATCTTAGTTTTCTCGCTCGTTCTCATGGCTATCTGCTAGAAGAAAGCATCTCGGAGATGAGCGAGATCTGCACAAAGTCTGTTGACTTTGCTAGCCAGGGTCTATAAGGTCACGGGCTCAGGAGCGTCCTGAGTTGGAGGATCGCCCTCATCTGGTACTATAACTGCAGAGGTTGCAACAATATCTTGAACCTAGGTGGAGGGATGAGGTGGGTGAATTGCGGGTTGTTTTAGGCGTATGTATGTAAAGAGTGGGGCGGGGTTGAAATAGCTATCATTGGATAATTCCGAGACATTGTGTGCCTATAATATATTGGTGATAAGATGGGAAAAGGTGATGGCATTGGTGAATTTTGCGGTGGTGATGGAGTCACGTAAGACGGAGGCAATAGCATCAGCTATATCGATTGGGCGACCAGTCATTAGGAGGTATATATGGAGGGCTTTTTGTTTGGTGACGTAGGCGAGGTGGGTGGTTGGGATGATATTGTTACAAACAAGATGGAGCTAAGGGCGAGCTACGGGTCAGAGATAAGATCTCTATAAGTGCAATTGGTAGTATCTTGGTCGATGCCATTCGGCATCCTCTTGATAGAGGGTACGGATCACATCATCCGAGGGGTAATTATGGATCAATTGATCATAGTGTCAAAGGAGAATGGGAGGAAGGTTGAAATGGCAGTGAATGCTAGTGGTGGTGAATGCAATGGGGGCTTTAACACCATAGAAATTAATTTCCATTGTGTTATGGAATCGAGCATATGTGTAGAAATGGTGAACAAATTTATTATTGCCTTGGTCTCAGGGTTTGACTAATCTCGTAAGTTGAGAGTTGACAAGTTGTTGGACAAAGGGATTGTCAGGGTGAGCTAAAGGAAAAAGTTTCTCTTTGATGAATGGCCTAGTATCCACTTTTTTAGCTATTTCGATCAAGGTGAAACTATCCGAAGAATCAGAATCACTAGGAGGACTAGGAGGAGCAGTGAGGGTACTACGATTTGGAAGCTTAACATGAGGCATTATTCTATAAACATTCACATTAAAATATAACTTAAACAAAATATTAAAACAAACTATCCTAAAGAAAATGAAACTAAAATGGAGAATGGAACAAAATAATAAACCTAACCTACCCTAAACAGTACATAAACTAAGAAGAAATAAGAAAAAGAGAAGAACATTTGCAAAATAGAAAGAGAAATTGTGAAAAGAACTGGAGGAGAGGAAATGTCAGGAGCGCTGTGATGAAGAAAGAAGGGTAGAGACGAGAGAGGGTAGGGTCGGGGGTATTATATAGGTTTTTAGGTTGGAAATTACAAAAAGGGACAGAGGGAATACAAAGGGTTAAAAAAGGGTGGAAGGGTAATTTCACCGTGTCAACTTTGCGCAGATTAAACTTTCGCTGTGGTGAACTTAACACTAGTCACAAAAATAGCGAAATATTGATGTTTCGTCACGATGACATGAACTCACACTGGGACAAAATTAACCTGAAAGTAATAAGGAAGAATGCTAGGAAGTTCGCCGCGCCGACGTGGAATACATGCTGTGACAAAATAAACTTGAGAGAAGTAGAAAGAAATGAGGTTGTTCGCCGCGGTAAGAAGATGAGTTCACACCGTAGCGAAGTGTACTTGAGAGATTGCAAGGAACTTTCACCGCGACGAAATTTTCCTGAGAACAACATGAAGGAAAACAAGGTAAGTTCACCGTAACAATGAGGACTTTATGCCATAGCGAAAGTTACCCGAAAGGAAAACAAATAAAGATAGGAATGAAAAACTTGACTCACAAACATACAAAAGACTCAAGCTGGATACTCAGTTCACTTAGAATTCATATACAAAGTTTTTAGGCATTAGAAAACAAAGTGCAACCTAATCAATCACATCAATTTCCTCAAACATGGAAGATGTATCATGCATTAAGCCAAAAAGCACAGTGAACATAAATGGGAGAGGAATTATTAAATTGAAAAACTGCGTAAACTAAAAGTTAAACCTAGATCCTACCGAATTGGTTTCTCCCCTACACTTATTCAACACATTAATACATCCACAATGTCATACTCAATCACAAAGAAAAAGTAAGTAAACAAGTAAAAGAGGATAAACAACCTGATGATTATAGAGGGTGCAAATTCTCATGATAAAGCTTCAATAGATGTCCATTCACTTTGAGTTATGCTCCGGTCTCTTTATGTAAAAGCTCTACCATGCCAAAATTGTGGACCTTAGTGACTAAGTACGACCCATCCCAACGAGTGTTGAACTTTCCATGCTTAAAAATGAAACGAGCCTTGAATAATAGAACCTTGTCCCCTTCCTTGAAGCTTTTCCTCTGGAGAATCTTGTTAAGGATTAATTTTGTTTTCTCCTTGTAGATGCGTGAATTTTCGTATGCCTCGAGCCTTAACTCCACTAATTCTTGCAATTGCAGCTTTTCCTCCTTACCAGAAGATTCCAAGTCTATGTTGCACCGCTTAATTACCCAATATGCTTTATGCTCCAACTCTACCTGTAAATGACAAGCTTTGTCGTTAATTAAACGATAATGGGATATGCTTATTGGGGATTTGTAGGTGGTCCGATAGGCCCACAATGCTTCTTCTAGATGTAGACTTCAATCCTTCTTTGATGGATTTACCATCTTCTCCAAGATGTACTTCACTTCTCTATTTGATATTTCAGTTTGACCATTGGTATACTGTGGAGACTTTATGAGTGACTCCAAATTTGGAAAATAGGTTATCAATGACTCTATTACAAACGTGTGTCCCTCTATCACTAATCACAGCCTTAGGAATCCTATACCGACAAAAAATGTTGGACTTAGGAAATTTAGACACTACTTGCTCATCATCTTTTCTAGTAGGCACAACCTCTATCCATTTTGATACATAGTCAACAGCTAAAAGGATATACACAAAGCCAAAAGATGGGGGGAAAAGAACCCATGAAATCAATTCCCCATACATCAAAGATTTTATAAAATAATAAAGGCTGTTAAGGTATTTCATACCGTTTACCTAACCTTTCGAAACATTGACATTTGTCACATGACCGACAAAAGATAAATGATTCTTTAAAGAGGGTAGGCTAAGAAAAACCAGAATCTAGAATTTTTCTAGATGTTCTCCTTGCACTAAAATGCCCCCCATAAACCATTGAATGACAAGCTAAAATTATAGCACCAAATTCCTCATTAGGCACACATTTTTGGATTACTTGGTCACTGCACATTCTCCATAGACGAGGAGCATACCAAATGTAATGCCTAGCTTTGCTCATTAGCTTTTGGGCCTGTGCTTTATACATAAAAGGAGGAGTTAGTCTAGTCATGAGATAATTAACTATATATGCATACCAGGGTTCTTTAAAAACTAAAGCACATAAAAATGAACCAGGAAAAGAATCGCAAGTCAGTTCAGAAGATTCCACTCCCTGTGTATCATTTAGTAGCCTACTCAAATGGCTAGCTGCATGGTTTGCTGCCCCAGCTTGATCCTTTATCTTAATATCGAATTCTTGGAGAAACAAGGCCCAACTTATCAATCTAGGCTTCGATTGTGGTTTCTTGACGAGATATTGAATAGTTGCGTGATCAGTAAAAATGGTCATATAGAAGCTTAACATATACGACTTAAGTTTTTCTAAAGCAAAAACTACTGCAAATAGCTCTTTCTCAGTTGTTGTATAGTTGATTTGAGCTGGATCTAGAGTTTTCGAGGCATATACAATAACTCTTGTTAGTTTCTTGTCCTGTTGTCCTAATATAGCTCCTACAATAAAATTAGAAGCATCATATGAAAGCTCTAAGGGAAATTTTCAATTGGGAGCAACTAAAATGAAAGGAGAAATGAGTTTTTATTTCAATTTATCAAAGGAATTTCTGCAAGAATCATCAAACTCAAATTTTGCATCGTTTTGTAAAAGCTTGGAAAGAGGTTATGCTATTTTGCTGAAATCCTTTATGAACCTCCTATAAAATTCTGCATGACCTAAAAATGATATGATATCTCTAACACAGGCAGGATAAGGCAAGGAAGATATAACCTCAATCTTAGCTTTATCGACTTCAACCCCTTCGCTAGAAATCAAATGACCTAGCACTATACCCTCATTGACCATGAAATGACATTTTTTCAAAATTTAAAATAAAATTCTTTTCAATGTACCTCTTTAAAACTTTTGTAAGACTAGATAAGCAAGTATTGAAAGAATCACCATAAACTGTGAAATCATCTATAAAAACTTCCATGCATTCTTCTAAAAATTCACAGAAATAGCCATCACATAACGCTGGAATGTTCCTGAGGCATTACATAAACAAAACGACATCCTTCGAATCTTGATCCTCTGGTGCAATAGGTACTTGGAAATACCCAGAGAAACCATCTAGAAAACAGTAATGTGATTTGCTTGCAAGTCTTTCAAACATCTGGTTAATGAAAGGTAGAGGGAAATGATCTTTTTGTGTGGCATCATTTAATCATCTGTAATCTATGCACATATGCCATGAATTCTGCACCCTAGTGGGAATAAGCTCATCTCTATCATTTTCGATCATAGTTATCCCACTCTTTTTCGATACTACATGTATAGGATTGACCCACTCATTATAAAAAATGGGGTATATGATACCAACATTCAACAATTTTGTGATTTCTTTCTTAACCGCATCTAAGATCAGTCTCCTTTGGGGTTGCCTCACTGACTTTGAACCCTCACTTAATAGGATTCTATGTGTGCACATAGCTGGCCAAATCGCAGATATATCAGATAGAGTCCACCCTAGAGCCCTTTTATGTTCTTTCAAAATAACAAGGAGTCTCTCTTCCTCATTATGAGACAAGGTATTAGCAATAATAACAGGTAATCACTCATTAGACTTAAGAAAGGTGTACTTTAAAGTAGGGGTTAGGGGTTCATCTCAATCACAGGAGGTTGCACAATAGAAGGAATCAATTTATGTAGTTCAAAAGAGAAAAGATTAATGCCCTTTCATTCAACCAATGATAGCTCAGGCTCTATACGGTTGGCTCTACAATCTCCCTTTAATTCGGATGATGAACCCATCTCATGTTGATCTATGGTAGCAACTGCCTGGGCTAACTCCTTCTGCCTCCCTTCAATTAGACACTTTTGTTGCGGTACAATACTTCTAGCTATTTCCTCATTGATGTCAGTCTTTGTGATGTTGAAATCACTTGAAAAATCGACAGAAAACCTTTCTCGAAGAGGATTATCACTTACAATAGGAGATGTTAAAATCACACATGAGTTAGAAAAATTAGGTGAATGCAACTCAGAATCAAAGGAATCCTCTTTGAATTCCAAAATCGGGGTATGTTTCATCAACAGCAACATCAATCATATTAATTACCAAAAGTGAATAATCCTCATTGGGATGTTTTATGGCTTCGTACATGTTAAAGTTCACTTGTTGGTCTCCTACCTCTATGGTGATGGTTCTTTCATGCTAATAATAGTACTAGCAGTCCTTGAGAAGGGTCTACTGAGAATCAAGGTAATGTCCTGCACAACTTCAAAAGACATGTCAAGTACATAAAAATCAACTGGAAAGACTAAAACCTTTACCTGGACCAAAATGTCCTCGATGATGCCCACTGGATGCCTAAGAGACCTATCAGCCAATTGTAATAGTATAGATGTAGGATTCAGACTTTTAACTCCTAATGATGTATAGATAGACTTAGGTATCATATTAATGGCTGCCCCCAGATTTAGCAAGGCTCCTCCTATAGTAACTTTTCCTACAGTTCACGGAATGGTTAAAGATCCAGGGTCTTGGCATTTTAAGGGTATTTGGGGTTTGAAAAGTGTGGACACATTTGAGATGACTTGCACTCTTTCATTCGGCCTAAAATTTCTTTTATTGGTGCATAGGTCCTTCAGATATTTAGCATATGCAGGAACCCTTTTCACTAGATCAAGCAAAGGGATGTTGACTTCTACTTTCCCAAACAAGTCAATGACATGTTTCTCATATTTAAAATCAGTCATCCTTTTGCTAAGCAAATAAGAATTGGGAAAAGGAAGGTCTTTCAGGCTTACCTCCTTGTCGTTTACTTCTTAGGCTCCTCGCTTGCTTGATTCCTAGTTGGTTTCAGAATTTGCTTCTTTGCTCTTCAATTGTTTTGACTCCGTTTCAGTCAAAAGTGCTTTTTCTTTGAAACTTTCAGACTTCTTAACTCTCTCAGTTGTTGAAGGCAATTCTTTGCTCTCAATCTCCTCTTCATCCTCTCCTTCATCTAGATATATGAACCGCACTTGTTTCCCATTTCAGAGGGTTATGAAATTCAAGCTTTTGGGGTTCGTAACAGTACTGAAGGGGATAGCTCCACTACTTCTCGCTTGATTCTTACTCATGTTGTTGGATAATTGGGTGATGTAGGAGTTGATATTCTCAGTTTTCATCTCCCATTGCTCCATTCTCTTTTCTAGAGCATTAAACCAAGCAACATTTTTAGAAGAATCTTGTTGGATGAGAGTGGCTATTGCATTGAATTAGTTGTTTTTCAAAGTCCCCTCCTCCTTAATCAGTGCCATCATATTGTGCTGATTTTGGTTAGTGTCTTCCTTTGGTAGGACAGTCAGATCTTGTTGTTAGTTATGGAACTAGTTTATGGAAGTACTAGCTCCTCCACCTTGTTAGAATCTATTCAGACTTCTTTCTTCCTCATTCCTCCAACTGAGGCTGGGATTTGCTTTCCATTCCTTGTTATAGGTGTTTGAATAGGGGTCCCATTTCTGATTTGATGGACCCCTAATATATAACGGACATCTCTTCATAAAGACAGGGGAAGACACTAGATATATGCATTACTGACCCATAAGTATCATAACTGGGTGTAGTAAAATCTATAAAAGGTGTTGGGCGATGCACACTCATGTTTTTTTAGTTTGGCAGTGATGAAGGACAATTGTGAAGTCACTTTACTCTCCAAAGAGTCAACTTTAGACTCCAGACTCTCCATTCTTCTGGATTGGGCTGTCGCAGCTCCTAACTCATGTACACCTCTGGTATCTCTAACACTATACTGTTGATGATTTAAAGCCATCTTCTTGATCAAATCCCATGCCTCCAAAGTTGTAAGATCAATTAAAGAACCTCCCGATGCTGCATCCAACATACCTTTATCTTGACTTTTTAGCCCATCATAAAAATACTGTATTAGCTACCTATCAAGTATCTGATGGTGGGGACATCTAGATAATAAGTCTTAAAAGCAGTTCCAATAATCATAGAGTGACTCGTCATAATCTTGACATGCTGAATAGATCTTCTTCCTTATTGACAAAATTCTGGAGGCCAAAAAATATTTCTCCAGGAATGCCTTTTGCAGATTGGCCTAACTATGGTAGGCATTCACCACATGTCTTGGGAGGCTCATGTACCACTCCCTTGGTTTTCCCTTTAAGGATAGGTGAAAAACCTTCCACAACACTTGACCAAGTGAAGCTCGCACAGGTTTCATACCCTGACAAATCATGGACAAAGATTGCAAATGGATGTATGGATCTTCTCCTGTCAAGCCATGAAATTTACGAAGAAAATTAATAAGCAATACTTTAACTTCAAAAGTCATGTCAAAATTAGGACAAGCAGTAGTAAATGGGTCATAGTTCGCATCAGAGGTAATTGCTTCCCTCATAGCCCTTCTTCTCTGATTTCCATTATTCTCACCAACTTACTCCTGCTCCCCATTACCTCCATTATCACCATTCCTAGGTTGATTAGTATTAAGGTTAAGGTTTTGCAGAAAAGTTGGGTTCTCAGCCATGTTCACTCCTTCTATCGATTCGCTCTCACTATTTGGCTAACTAGACTCCCCTTCAACAACTACTTGACTTCTTTCTTTTTCTTTCT
>JANSVA010104781.1:0-10452 GCA_025504915.1 Erythroxylum reticulatum
AAGGTTATAACATTTGAAATTGAATGAAAAGAAGAAAAAGCATGAAAATATAAGAATATGATGAAATGAAAGTAGCACGAGAGTGCATATTATGATTGACTAAATTGAGCATAAATTTGATTATGTTTGGGTGAGAGAGGAACCATTTTGTAGTCATATGCACATCGGCCGTCTATTTATGGCACACGAAATCCGAAAAGTGGATTCATTTTGTTCATAAAGTAAACTTCAGTTTCTCTGTTTCATTCACGGAAACCTCGAGCCAATTATTATGCATTGCATCTCTAGATGTTCAGATATGGTGTATAATAAAGTGTTATGTTTACTGGCTGAAGTTATGTTGTGTATTGTCTTTGAATTATATTGAACAATCTTTAAATTGCATAACTAAAGTAAGGATGCTAAAAATTGTTAGATATATATATACATATGCTTGAATATATGGCAATTGCCAATGGTTATATATATATTAGCCACTAAGCTATATAGCTCACCCCATTATTCCCTCCCCAAGTGTAGATCAAGAAGATAAGTGATCCCTGCAAGGCTTTTGGGCAAACTCCAGGATAGTAGCTTCTGTCACTAAGATTATTCACTTTTGGGATAGCTTCATAAGCATATAAACATCGATCATTTTGTATAGGCTGTACTTGGGGGTTAAGTGGATTATAAGAAGTCAAGTTGCAAGAAGCAAGAAGCAAGGATCAGTTGAGGATAAAGGAGTCTGATGTATCAAAGATTGCTTTTAGAACACGATATGGCCACTTTGAGTTCTTGGTCATGCCTTTTGGGTTGACAAATGCACCTGCAGCTTTTATGGATTTGATGAATAGAGTCTTTAGGCCTTTCTTAGACCAATTTGTCATTTTTTTTATTGATGATATTTTGGTCTATTCTAAAAGTGATAGGGAGCACGAGGAAAATTTGAGGATTTCTCTAGAGATATCGAGGAAGAATGATTTGTATGCCAAATTCAATAAATGTGAATTTTGGATGAAAGAAGTGACATTTCTTAGACATGTAATTTCAGAGCAAGGACTGCATATGGATCCGATAAAGATAGAAGCAATTGTGAAATAGGAAGCAACTAAGAATGTAGTTGAAGTAAGAAGCTTCTTGGGTTTAGCTGGGTATTACAGAAGATTTGTGGAGGGCATTTCCATGATAGCAGCTCCACTTTCCAAATTGACGAGGAAGAATCAAAAATTTGTATGGACAGATGAATGTCAGAGGAGCTTTGAGGAGCTTAAGTACAAATTGAGGAGTGTACCGATTTTGATTTTGCCTTCGAGTAATGATGGATACATAATGTATAGTGATGCCTCGAGGAAGGGATTAGGTTGTGTGTTGATGCAGGGAGATAAGGTGATTGCTTATGGTTCTAGGAAATTAAAGCCTTATGAGATGAACTATCCTACGCATGATTTGGTGTTAGCTACTATAATTTTTGCATTGAAGATTTGGAGACATTACTTGTATGGAGTCACTACCAAGGTGTTTACAAACTATAAGAGTCTTAAGTATTTGATGAGTCAAAAGGAGTTGAACTTGAGACAAAGAAGATGGTTAGAACTGTTAAAGGATTATGATTTGATAATAGATTACCACCCGGGGAAAGCTAATGCAATAATGGATGCACTAAGTAGGAAGTCCACTATGGCACCTGTAAAGATAGTGTACCTTCCTTTACTGAAGGAATTAGCCAGACTTAATGTGACATTGAAGTAAGTCGAGCCTGACTCTATGTTTGCTAATTTTAGAGTGAGGCTACTATTGAATGAGAAGATTAAGGAGTTGCAGAAGCAAGATGAATATTTGAGTAGGCTTAGAGAAGAGATTAAAAGTAGTAAACCTTCTGGAATAGAGATTAAAGAAGATGGATTGATGGTGGTAGGTAATTGACTGTGTATCCCAGATATGTGAGAATTGAAACAAGAGATTCTAGGTGAGGCATACAATGCGCCTTATGCTATGCACCCAGGAAGTACGATAATATATAGAGATTTGAAAGAGCATTTCTGGTGAAAAGGAATGAGGAAAGAAGTTGCAGAATATGGTAAAAGATGCTTAGTGTGTCAGCAAGTTAAAGCTGAACACCAAGCACCTTCAGGCAAACTTGAACCTCTACCGATTCCAGAATGGAAATGGGAGAAGATTACAATGGATTTTTTGATGGGATTGTCAAGTACTAGCAGGAAGCATGATGCAATATGGGTGATTGTGGATAGGCTAACCAAGTCCACACATTTCTTGCCAATTAAACAAATAGATTCTTTGAATGCTTTGACTAAGAAATACATAGATGAGATAATTAGGCTTCATAGGATTCCAAGCTCTATAGTTTTAGATAGAGACCCCAAGTTCACCTTCAGATTTTGGGAAAGCTTATTTGGGAACTAAGTTACATTTTGGTATAGCTTTCCATCCATAAATCGATGGTTAATCGAAAAGAACAGTAAGAATATTGGAGGCAGTATTAAGAGCTTGTGTTATGGACTTCAAAGGTGCATAGGATGATCATTTACCTTTAATTGAGTTTGCTTACAGTAATTCCTAACTCAAGAATTCAGATGGCACCTTATGAAGCTTTGTATGGTAGGAGGTGCAAAACTCCTATTTGTTAGGATGAGGAAGGTGAAAGGAGAATTATAGGGCCTGAATTAGTGCAAGTCACAGTTGACAAGATTAAATTGGTGAAACAGAGATTTAAAGTAGCCCAAGACAGAATAAAGAGCCATACGGATGCACATAGAAAAGAGATGAAATTTGAAGTTGGAGACAAATTATTTCTTAGAACTTCTCCATGAAAAGAGGTTTTGAGATTTGGTAAGAAGGGCAAGCTTAGTCTAAGATACATAGGCCCATATGAGATCATCGAGAAGATTGGGTCTTTAGCCTACAAGTTAGCTTTGCTACTGGAATTATCTAAGATACACAATGTCTTTCATGTATCGATGCTGAGGAAGTACCGATTGGATCCTTCACATATAGTTCAACCTTCTGAGGTTCAGTTAAGGGAGGATTTGACATATGAAGAATAACCAATAGAGATTTTAGATTTGAAGGAAAAAGTATTAAGAAATAATATTGTGAAGTTGTTTAAAGTCTTATGGAAGAACCATTCGACGGAGGAGGAAACATGGGAGCCTTTGGAAGTAATGAGGGAGAAGTATCCACACCTTTTGGTGGACTTAGGTAAGAATTTTGAGGGCGAAATTCTTTAAGGGGGGAGAATTGTTGGACCCTAAAATTTTTTCCAATTTTTGTGATTTGTTATTTAGCTTTTTATTTAGGGTTTGGTTGTCGATTCTTTTTTCTGATTTATTTTAAATGTAGTCATTAACTTAGTGGCTTAAATAGAGATTAGAAATTGATGGAAGGATTTGAATTAAGTGAGAATTAATATGGGAAGGTTAGAAATGAGTTACCTTAAAGGAGTTAGTAGATGGATTAGATGAAAGAAGGGACCAAATGGGAAGGACAAGGAAAATGAAGGGTAAAATGGGGAAAAGACCGCTAAAATGGTCTTTGTATTAGAAGAAAAGAGAAGTGTCTAAACTAGATCTTGAGTTTCTAACCTAAATAGACTGTAGGTAGGTTAGATTTGAGTTTTTATTCATATTTATTATTATTATATGATTTTTCTAAAGTTATGAATTCTTTTGAAATATTGGTTTAGAATGATCCCTTGATTGTTTTAGGAGACCAGGGAAATACTAACCAAGAGTAAAGGGAAAGGCAAGCTTGACTTGGATTTCCGCAAGCATATTAGGTGGGTAATGTATTTATAGTTATTGTGTAATTGGGCAAATTCTTACCTATGTGTGTGTATGTGGTTTCGCTTAAAATTGATATGTATGAAATTGAAATACTTGCAAATACTTGGATGATGCATTATGGTTATGTTATACTTTGAAAAAGGTTATAACATTTGAAATTGAATGAAAAGAAGAAAAAGCATGAAAATATAAAAATATGATGAAATGAAAGTAGCACGAGAGTGCAGATTGTGATTGACTAAATTGAGCATAAATTTGATTGTATTTAGGCGATAAAGGAACCGTTTTGTAGTCTCATGTACGTCGACATCAAGCCTTCTCCTGGCTGCCCACTTGTGGCACACGAAATCCAAAAAGTGGATTCGTTATAATCATGGAGTAAACTTCGGTTTCTCTGTTTCGTTCATACAACCCTCGAGCCAATTGTTGTGCATTGCATCTCTAGATGTTCAGATATGGTGCATAATAAAGTGTTATGTTTACTGGCTGAAGTTATGCTGTGTATCGTCTTTGAATTATATTTAACATTGTTTAAATTGCATGATTAAAGTAAGGATGCTAAAAATTGTTAGATATGAATATACATATGCTTGAACATGTGGCAATTGCCAATGGCTATATATATATTAGCCACTGAGCCGTGTAGCTCACCCCATTATTCCCTCCTCAGGTGCAGATTAAGAAGATAAGTGATCCCTGTAAGTCTTTTGGGCAAACTCCGAGATAGTAGCTTCTGTCACTAAGTTAGATTATTCACTTTTGGGATAGCTTCATAAGCATGTAAACATCGAGCATTTTGTATAGGATGTATTTGGGGGTTAAGCCCTCCCTTGTTTAGATTGTATTAAAGTAATTGAAGTTAAGTATGGGTTTCTGTTGCTTGGTAGTTAAAACTAATAAGTACGCAGGAGTGTGCATATTTCTGGGTTGATGTATTTTCCTTTATCTAAGCCTTTCATGGCTGTAGAATTTACGTGCTAACTTTCAAGGGGAAATTAGACTAATTGAGGCTAAATTAGTTAAGGTTGTCCCTCGAAAGTTATAGTTTAAGTGTCTAGCTTTCCATCGATATATAGTATAGAAACTTTTGACTCCGAAGTTGAAAGTTACGGTCTTTTAAGGGGGAAATGCATCATCTATAAAATGTATCATCTGTAAAAGACGTATCATCTGTAATGAGATCATATCGTCTGTGATGATGTCAATGCATCTGTAAGGATGCATCGTCTATAAAGATGCATCATCTGTAAAATGTATCGTTTGTAAAAGACATATCGTCTGTAATGACGTTATATTGTCTGTGATGACGTCATTGCATCTGTGAGGATGCATCGTCTATAACGATGCATCGTCTGTAAAATGTATTGTCTATAAAAGACGTATCATCTGTAATGACATCATATCATCTATGATGACGTCATTGCATCTGTAAGGATGCATCGTCTGTAAAGATGTATCGTCTGTAAAGACGTATCATTTGTAATGATGTCATATCGTCTGTGATGGCCTCATTCATCTTAAGTTGACCTACTTCGTCTTAAGCGTTGCATCGTCTTAAGTTAACTTTGCTTCATCTTAAGTTGACCTGAGCTACATCTATGTTTTGGTTCATCTGTGTTTTCTTTCATCTGTATGTGGTTCGTCTGTGTTTTTGGTTTCATCTATACATTGTTGCGTTTGTCTTTTCGCTTCGGCTGTGTCTTATTCCGTCTGATTCCTTTTGTTTCGTCTGCTTTTTGCCTACAAACCTGAGACTTTTTCTTTTGTTCTCCATTTATTTGTTACCATCGTCTGGACTATTTTGACCCCTTAGACAATAGATTTTGCATCTTCAAGGTCTTCATGAAAGTGGTAGATCTTGAAGTTCTCTTTCGAACTACCCTGAGAACACCCAAATTTGACATCATTAGCGACAGTCACTCCGATTGCCCCTAAAACAGGTTTAGTATAGTTAAGGGCAAGTACTTTTTTCCATCAAAGGTCTCCGAATGTTTGAGTTTCAAAAACGGGACCCAACAAATAGGAATTCAAATTGGAGAACCTAAAGAAACACGTTCACTAAAATTGATCTTAGAAAGCTTAAACCCATACATTTCTTAAGCTTTATGAACCAAAAACTTTTCAAAAATCCAAAAGATTCAAAATGAACTTACCTTGATTCTTCACCAAATGAAGATTTTCTAGGCTCTAATGAAAGCTTTTCTCTTGCTCTACCTTTTTCTCTTTTTGAATAACTTCAAAATCTCTATTAAAGGCTAAGAAAAATTGAAATCTAGCTTATTTTCTCTTACTTTCTCTCTTCTCACCGAAGCCCTCTTCTTCCTCTCTTTTATTTTTGTTCTTCTCTCCCTCAATTCATGTTTTTGCTTCTTCCTTAAAAGCAAGCCAACACTTCTTATTCTAGTTATGCCCTTCCTTCAATACCTTAAGACTTTCCAACTTATGTGATGTTCCGAAAATGCCCTCATACATATATGCTCTTACTACTTTAATTCAACTAAACCATATAATAAAATCCCCCTAACATTAACATAATAATTGTTGGACCCTGAAATTTTTTTCAATTACTATTGATTTATTCGTTTCATTATTTTTAGAATCGATTCATTAATTTGATGGGCATATATAGAGATTTGAAATTAGATGGAAAGATTTGACTTAAGTTATAATTAATATGGTGTTTAAGAAGATTAAAGGAGCTAGGAGGTAAATAAAAAAAAGGGGGAAAATGGGAAGAGCAAAGGAGAGGAGGGGTATTTTTGGAAGGATAAGACCAAAATGTGGTCTTGTTTAAGAAAAAGAAGGGAAGCATCGTGAGAGGGAGAGAAGAAGAGAAAATAATGAAGAAAACGTTGAAAGGAGAAGAAGGAAGAGGATTTGCTAAGGTAATCATCTCTCCTCCTTGCTTTGTTAGAAAAGGGTTTAGAGAAATGGATTTGTGTGAGGTTTGTGTTGGAAGAAAGAAAGAGCTAAAGAATCATTTTTTATTTTTAGGGATTTCTAAGCTAGGGTTTCATGATGATTGAAGAAGCTTTAGGTAAACAAGTAAGTATAAGCATCATTGTTCTTGATTTGATGAAAGAAGCATGTTTTGGTGATAGCTATAAGTAAAATGGGGTTGAATAGAGTAAGAATCTGGAAAAACTTAGGAGAAGAGTCGTGTTTTTGCAAAAGTTCATCGTGGCTAACTCTTTAGTTTTCCACAGTGAAGTCCCCATTGTTCACCGCGGCCAAATTTTTGGCTCGTCGCGACGAAGTTTGTTTAGAAACAAATTTAACATGTTTAGGTATTTTAGGCATAACTTTTTGTGTAGTTATTAAAATTGAGTTATTTTTTATTTGGAGTACACTATAGATATGGGGCTACAATTTGTCTGAAGAAATGTACTTCTAATTCAGTCTCTAAGAATTTCAATTTTTGTATGGAAGTTGATCATAGAATACTGTTTCAGCTTAAGAACAGTCCAAAACTGTTTAGGGTACAACCTTTTAGAGTATTGAACCAAATTAAATGATTTTGGTGAAATTAGAAACTTAAGAAAATGAAGAACATTTTTCTAGAAGAAAGTCTTATCAAATTTCTTCATTTACCTTATCGAAATGATCACGAAAAATTGACTTAAAGGTTGGGACTTTTGGAAGAGTTTGAGTATCTAGAATTTATCTTAGTGAATATGCTATCTATAGGGCCTCAAATTGTATTCCTATTTTTTATTATTGTTAAAAGGAATTAAGGAAGGCAAGAGGCTCAAGAGGAGAGGCACCTTTGAGTAAGTCTTTAAGTAAGGAATTTGAGGTGGGTAATATATTTATTGTTATTGTGTAATATGAGCAAGTTTGCGTTATGGGTGAATGTGAGCTAAATTGCTTGAATTGAATGCATATGTATTGTATGTTAACTTGTTTGATAAAGAATTATTGTGGTTGCTGAAAAGGCATTGTGATTTATGAATTATAATCAAGTTATGCCATTAAAACATGCAATGGAATTTTATATGAATTAAAAGATGAGAAAAGCATTAAAGTATGAGCATATCATAAAATGACTTGAGCATGATTATATGATTTTGTTTGGGCGAGAGTGGAATCATTTCGTTCGTCATGTGCAAGTTGATAAGAGCATTCTCCCAGTTGCTTATTTGTGGCATATGAGATCTGAAAAGTGGACATTCATGGTGTAAACTTCAATTTCTCCATTTCATTTTCATGGAACCCTCGAGCCAATTATTTGTGCATAGCATATTCGATTTGTTATGTATGATGCATAATTGAGTGTTATGCTTTGAAGGATAACTCACATAATGTGTTCTATCTGATGACTTTTTGTTAGTTATGAGTTATGAGTTGAATTGTGAATGATTGACTTGCTAGCTAAGGTAAGTTATAGATGTATATGAATGAATATAAGTATGTGCTTGAGTTGTATGGCTCATTGCCAATGGCTGTAAATGTATAAGCCACTGAACCTCACAGCGCACCCCTTTACCTTCCACTCTACAGGTGAAGAAAAAGCAAAACAAGAGAATTGTGAATCTTGCAAGGCATTTGGCAACTCCAAGGTAGCTACATTTAGTAATTAAGCTAGTTCAGAAACTTTTGGTATTTAGAATCATATCAAGCATAAGCATCTAATTGTATAATGTGTATTCTTGTATTCTGTAATCAACCAATAGTGTGCCCTTTGATATGTAAATAATGTTTTTAAAACTCTTTTTCTTCAGAAATGAAATGATGAATCGAAGAAGTTTCATTTGTATTTGTTCAGAGTTAATTTCTTTGTTAAAATGGTTATGTTGAAAAAATTGTAGGAATGTATGTATGTTTTGTGTTGAATGTTAGTGGTCTGGGTTTTGTCCGAAGAATTTTTGTGCTAACTTTGGTGACTTCGCCGCTGAGCTGCATAGACTTTCGCCACAGCGAACTACTCGAGAGAAGACTTTCGCCACGGCGAACTACACGAGAGGAGACTTTGCCACGGTAAAGCCAAACTTTCACCATGGCTAACCCATCATTGCTAAAGTTAAAATTTTTACGAAGTTTGAAAACTTTTGGGAGATCAAAGCCTCGTAACAGGTACCACAACCTGGTTGCCAGCACTGTTTGGTGTCAGAATGATAGTTGGACTCCGAAAACAGGGTCCAACAATAATTAACTCCAAAATTTTAATCTATCAAAACCCCAAAAATTATTTAAATCATGCTTAATTCAATAAGATAAAAATTCGGGGGCCAATAGTTATCATACATTATCAAAATATGTATGAAAGTCTTAAGACTTGTGTTAATCGTAAGCATTTAAAAGTCATCGGGCATATGTACAGATTGACCTTGAGCCTATATCATTTAGAAACATACAGTTTTATACAGATATTCATAAAGTTGAACATGACATAGGGGGATATAAGTTTTAATTTCATAAAGGTTCTCTAATGCAGTTTAGCATTCGCTTGGGGAACATACAGGTTTTCTCTTATGCAGTTTAGCATTTAGTGAGAGCAAACAAGTTTTCTCTAATGTTATTTAGCATATACTAAGATAAAATAGGATTTATCTAATGTAATTTAGCATAAAGTTTGGAGAAATCGAGACTTAAAAAAGAAGATGATATAATTTAGATTATATAGGTATCATCTTAGTTTGTCACACTCCACTTTCCCATTCATGTTAGTGATGTATTAGATATGTGTGATTGTATTGAATCTGTATCGCACATAGCACATGCATTTTATATTTTTTATATCGACAGTCTTGCAGTACGAAATGATGAACTTTTGTCATTTTTGGATCAAATGTTTTGTTTTAAAACTTAGTCGAATAATACAGTAGCATGACTTAACTGAGTTTTAAAATTGTTTGAAACTTAAGTCAATACAGCAATTAAGTATTGTCCAAGGGTGAGAATGTTCGATAATTTTGACTTTTCCCATAAAGTTGGACAACATTTAATTGCCTTTTTTGGCTCTTGAATAACTTACCGATTAAGTTACGTAATTTGATTTGGATAAAGATAATAAATTATCCCAATAAATGATCTAATTCAATGGGTTGAAGTTGGGGTGGAAAATGGATCCCAATCAGTATGTATCAAACCTATATCGGGTCTGTGATAGAAAAGCCTGATATGGATGCTATATATAAAGGTTAAGGTCTCCTACAGTTGCTTATATCATTTGTAAGCATAAGGATTCTCTAACCCGTTAAGAGAGCTTACATTTTGAGAAAACTCTAGAAAGATATTGATTGCACTCTGGTAAGCAGTTCCAGTGAAGACGGTAGTAAATTAGCACTCATTTTAGCTTTAAAAAGCTCGTTTAAAGTTATGGAACCTAAATCAGGTACTTTCTGTATTTCTTTGTTTATTTCCCTTTCACGTTTGATCTGGGATTCATAACTAAGGTCCAGTTATGTATAACAAGAACTTCTCCAGATGCTTCATCCTTCATCCCGAAAATAGGAAATCTTTCTCATAAAACAATTCAAGTTTTGAAATCCATTAAAGGCTTAACCAAAGGAGTTGGAGAGAGAAGCTCTGTCCTCTCTCTAAATTCAACCCCGATTCTCAACAACACCTACGCCCAACATCGTGCTTTTTCTCCTTGGTTCTTCTTTCCCCAATTTCCCATCTCCTCCTCTCCACCACTCTTTTGGCTCTCTATTTGAGGGTCCTCTTGTCT
>JANSVA010104792.1:0-10451 GCA_025504915.1 Erythroxylum reticulatum
TAAATTGGCAACACTTTCATGGCCTTTACTATACTTTTTGACTCCTAATTCTTGATTTTATGCTTAAATTAATCCTTAAGTGTGCATTTTTATTTTATCCAATTGGTATTAATCCTTAAATTGATAGTAAAAATTGTCACAATTGGTATTAATTTCATTTCTTAAGTTTTCTAAGAACAATGGATACTGTAAATTGCTATTTTTGATTGTAGGATCCTCAAGGATAAGGGAGTCAATATGCTGAATTGAAGTCAATAGGAGATCATAGCCTTCGAGAAAAGTTCACCATGGTGAGTCCATCTGTTACCGTGGCGAAGAACAAAGAGTCAGGCGAAACTTTCGGGAAAAGTTTGCCGCGGCGGAAATTAATTCTCTTGCCACGACGAAGGATCCAGAAAACACACAACGCCCGGCGAAACGTCAAAAACATGAACATATTTGGGAAAATCTCTCACTGTTACAACTCAACCCGTGACTCAACATTTAAAAACATGCCAAATTAGGTTATACAGCAAACACTTTACAGATATTCATTACAAGAGAGAGCCAACACTTTAACATGCATACACTTCATCTCTCGCTCTCGACCTTCATCCATCACCTATTTTTCACTTCTCATCGTCGCTCTCATCAATTGATTGCTACTACTATGGATGTTGTCGGTGTATCTACAGTTGTTAGAGCTCCCAGAGTGATGCTTGGCTACGCACCATTTCCTCTTGAAGATGTAGCGATGGCTTGAGTTCGATGGGCTTCAAAAGGGAGTAATTTTACATTGTCATATTTGACTACATTGTTATAAACTCTTGAGTTAGGATTTATGCTTTGCAGTTAGATTTTTCTTGATTAGAGTTTAATCAAGAGTTAAACAACATATTGTGTTATGGATTTGTTCATGTAGAACTTGGATGCTCAATATATGAAGTTTCCTATATGTCTTTTTGGTGATCGTGTTAATTCCCTTTTATCTGCCTAGTTATGTTTGATATTGAGATTATGATTGATCCAAATTGACCACTTGCATTAACTTGCCCATTACACATACTAAGATGCATTCAACAAGGTTTTAAGAAATGGAGTTCATTGATTAAAACCCTAGACTTAAGGAGTTGTTTAAGGCTTATCATTCGAAAACTTAGTGAATTTCGCTCCCAAAAGATTTTCTTTGAACCATGATAGCCAAAGCTCATTTTCAAGAGGATTTTATCACATTTGATCATCATTTGAGTTTTCATTTTTCATTTCCCCAAAAATCCAAAAACACCTCTATCGAAGTTATGCTTAGCATTGCTCCTATATCCAAAGCACCGTATAGAATGGCTCCTGCTGAATTGAAAGAGTTGAAGATACAGGTGCAAGAGCTAATAGATAAGGGGTTCATTCGACCCAGTGTCTCACCTTGGGGAGCACCAGTTTTGTTTGTTAAGAAGGAAAATGGTACTCTTCAGATGTGTATTAGTTATAGGAAATTGAACAGAGTCACAGTGAAGAATAAATATCCGTTCCCAAGGATAGGAGATTTGTTTGATCAATTGAAAGATGCAGGAGCATTTTCCAAGAGAAATCTGCATCAAGATACTATCAACTTCGGGTAAAGGATGTGGATGTTCCGAAGACTGCACATTCAGCACCCGTTATGGATATTATGAATTCTTGGTAATGTCATTTGGGTTAATTAATGCTCCTAGTAATGTTATGGATATTACGGGAAAGACAATTGTATGCTAAGTTAAGTACATGTGATTTCTGGCTTTACAAGGTATCTTTTCTAGGACATGTTATCTCTTCTCAAGGGATTAGAGTTGATCCTAGTAGGATTGAAACAATTATTAACTGAAAGCTACCAAAGAATGTAACAGAAGTAAGGGGGTTTTGGGTTTGGTAGGTTACTATCACCGATTTATAAAGGGGTCTTCGGTGATAGCATCCCCTTTGACTAAATTGCTACAGAAAGAAATGAAGTATGAATGGTCTGATAATTGTCAAACTAGCTTTGATCAACTAAAGAGAGCTTACTGAAGCTCCTATGTTGGCTCAACCCACTTCTGGTAAGGAGCATATTATGTACAGTGATGCATCTAGAAATGGTTTGGTCTATGTTTTGATGCAGGATGGAAAGGTAGTTACATATGCCTCTAGACAATTAAAACTTCACGAACAGAACTACCCTACACATGATCTTGAGCTTGCAGCAGTAGTGTTTGCTTTAAAAATTTAGCGACACTACTTATATGGTGAAAAGTGTAGGACTTTTACTGATCATCAAAGTTTGAAGTACCTGCTTAGTCAGAAAGAACTTAGTCTGAGACAATAAGGCTAAAGTCGTGGCTGATGGCTTAAGTCGGAAGATATTTTGGCTTTATCAGTGCAGCAAGGTGAATAGGGACTTGTATCTGACGGAGCTTTAATAGCTCTATTCAAAGGTAGGCCTACGTTGAAGCAAAAATCTGTGATGCTCAGAGAGTTGATGATAAGTTTAAAGCTAGGCCTACCTTGAAGCAAAAATCTATGATGCTTAGAGAGTTTATAATAAGTTGCAATAACTTATATTAGCTACACAGGAAGGCAAACAGCCTGATTTTTCTATGAAAGGAGATGGTGATTTGTACTATAAATATCAATTATGTGTGCCAGAAAATGAAATGATGAATTAAAGAGAAGGTTATTATTTGAGGGCCATAATACTATCTTTACTATGCATCCTAGTGGAAATAAGATGTATCAAGATCTGAAGCAGCATTACTGGTGGTGGGGTATGAAATGGGATATTATAGACTATGTGTCTAAATGTTTGACTTCTCAGCAAGTTAAAGTTGAGGACTAGGTTCCATCTAGTTTATTACATCCTATTTCGATTCCTCAATAGAAATGAGATAACATTACCATGGATTTTGTCACTGGACTTCCTCTCACTCAAAGGAAACATGATGTTGTATGGGTGATTATGGATAAGTTCACCAATTTTGCTTACTTTCTACTTGTTCCTCCTGATTATTCTTTGGATAGGTTAGCAGATATATGTGTTGATGAGATAGTGAGGTTACATGGGTCCCACTATCTATTATTTCTGATCGTGATCCTCAATTTACTTCGAGATTTTAAAAAAGTCTGCAAAAGGCTTTAGGTACTTAAGTCAAGTCCAGTATTGCTTTTCATCCTCAAACAGATGGACAATCTGAACGGGTTATTCAAATATTAGAAGATATGCTTTAGGGATGCATGTTAGAATTATCGGGAAGTTGGGATAATTATCTTACGCTAATGGAGTTCTCTTATATCAACGGTTATCAGGCCCATATTAGCATGGTGACATATGAAGCTCTATATAGTAGGAAGTGTAGAACGTCAATGTGTTGGATAGAATTAAGTGAAAATAAGATAATATGTCCTGATATTGTGAAGGATGCTGAAGAAAAAGTTCAAGTCATCCAGCAAAGATTGAAAGCTGCCAGTGATAGGTAGAAATCCTATGCTGACTTAGAAAGGAAAGATATTGAGTATCAGGTAGGAGATAAGGTATTCTTGAAAGTATCACCATGGAAGCACATACTTCGAATTGGGAAGAAAGGTAAGCTCAGTCCACAATACATCGGTCCTTATAAGATTCTTAAGAAAGTTAGACCAGTAGCTTATCAATTAGCTCTTCCTGGAGAGCTGACCAAGTTACATGATGTGTTCATGTTTTGAAGTTAAGAAGATATCTATTAGATGATACACATAAGATTCTTGTGAAAGAAATTTAAGTACAACCAGATTATACTTATGAAGAAGGATCTGTATCTATCTTAGCCAGAGAAGTCCAAAAACTCTAGAATAAGAAAATACCTTTAGTGAAAGTACTCTAGCCACAGCATGGACTTGAGGAAGCAACATGGGAACCAGAAGAGATCATAAGGGCTCAGTATCCCCAACCATTTTGATAAGTATGAATTTCGAGGATGAAATTCTTTTAAAGGGTAGATAATTGCAAGGCCCCAAAGTGTACCCTAGTTGGAATATTACATGTTTATGAAAGTAGATGTATGATAGGTGTTAAAAAAATTGTGAGATCATTGAGAATTACATTTGACTTAAATTTTGGGTTTAATGGATCCTACTTAGTGAATTGGAATTAATTGATACCATTAGAGAATTGAGGTATTAAATGTACATTTAGACTAGGAAAATTGTCAAGTGGGAAGATAATTTGGTACATTAAAGTTATAATGACTAAGCCTATGAGTTAGTGACATTTGGCATAGTTAATGCATTGACAAATGGCATAGTTAGTAAATTGACAAGTGGTAGCAAAAACTGAGAGACAAATGGATTCATACATTGTTGACATTTGGAGACTCTAATGTGGGACAAATGAAGAACATGTATAGTGACATATGTTGTTACAATTTGATGACAACTAGTAATTGATGAGGCAAGTTTCTACTTTTGTTTTTCTCATTCTTCACTATCTTGCAATCCCTCCACCAAAACTCTCTCATTTCCTCTCAACTTCTGGAGTTTTTGGGATCATTTTCTCTTAGAATTCTTGTAAGTTGCTGCATCAAGAAAGCTACTTTATACTACCTTTTATGTTATTATCATCTTAGCGTAAGATCATCTTACATGTACCTAGATTTTAGAAGTGCTTTGGTTACATAAGGGTTGGTTTGGTTAGTTCTTTGAAGAATGAACTTGAAGGTAATTAGGTAAGGGAATTTTAAACTTGATAGCATGCATTAATACAAGTTTTATGACAATAGAATTGACATGAAATATTTATTATGATGATGATAAATGAATGCTGGAAAAATGATCTTTGTATGATAACTTCTAGTTTGGTTTTGATGTGTGGAAGATATTGATTTGTAAGTTACTTAATGAATGATTTTTGAATTGGTTTGTACATGCATTTGATGAGGTATTAAAGCATGAATAAGGTATAATTGAATTGAAATTGATAGTCTTTGATGAAGGTGTGTCGATTACAAGTGAAGAAGTCAAGTTTTGGAAACAAACTGGAGATTGTGGGTGAGTGAACCTTCAGTTCACTCTGTAACATCCCACCCTCCATATTAACGGTTAGAACCCCAATTTCAATAATAGACAGAGTAGCAATGTGAGAGTTATAAAAATTTACGATTCATGCTCAACAGAATGATACATGCATGTGAATTTGATTCTTTGCACACATGAAAATAATTATACATGCACTCATTGACATTTCGGGTATAATGAATAGTAATGGGACAGTTGAGGATTGTGGTTATAGTGAATGAGTAGAATGAAATGGAGTAGAAAGACTAGAAATAAAACTTAAGTTTTAGATTTAGTGAAGGAAAATACGTTGGAGAAGTTTGCTGAAAATATTTAGTATGCGAGTTTTATATAGTGGAGTAGAAAGTTATGGCCTCTATAAAGAGGAGATGTTCAAGAGCGTAGATGTATCGTCTGTAAAGACATATTGTCTATGATGACGTCACATCATCTGTGATGACATCATTTAGTCTATAAAGATGTATCGTCTGTAAAAACGTACCATCTGTGATGACATCATATCATCTATAGAGTTGTATCGTCTGTAAAGATCCTTCGTCTTAAGAGTTGCATCATCTTAGTTTGACTTTGGCTTCCTCTTAAGTTGACCATCTGTATCGTCTTAGGTTGACTTTTGCTTTGTCTTAAGTTGACCATCTATATCGTCTTAGGTTGACTTCTGCTTCCTCTTAAGTTGACCATCTGATTCATCTGCTTATGGCATTTGTCTGCTTTTCCATTCGTCTGTTTATTGCTTCGTCTGTTTATGGCATTCGTCTGCTTTGTCATTCGTCTGTTTATTGCTTCGTTTGCTTATAACATTCACCTACTTTGCCATTCGTCTACTTATTGCTTCGTTTGTTTATGGAATTCGTTTACTTATGGCATTCATCTGCTTTTCCATTCGTCTGCTTATTGCTTCGTCTACTTTTGCAGTCGTCTACTTTTTCGATTCGTCTGCTTTCCATTTGTCTACTTTTGCATTCGTCAGTTTTTTCGATTCGTCTGCTTTCGATTCGTTTGCTTTTGCATTCGTCTTCTCTTTGCATGTGCCTACTTTTTCGATTCGTCTGCTTTTACATTCTTCTACTCTTTGCATTTATCTGCTTTTTTGAATCGTCTACTTTTTGTTTAGTCTTATATGGATAGAACCTTGATGGATTCTTTTAGCCATAACTTTATCGTCCGACCTCCAAATGACCTGATTTTTGAAGCGTTAGATTCATAATACATTTATCTATATCTCTCCATAGAAATCATAGATTTTTGTTTTGACACAAAAAATATTGATCTAATCAAAGTAAGGGTATCGGTTGGAAGAGCATGAACTGGATATTTTATTGAACATGTTTCTGTATTTTGATGATATCCGAATCTATAGGATTCAAAATAAGATGATTTTGATTTGGAGTAAACTAGATACATAATTTATAGGGGAACATGTTCTAGAATAAAGTGTTTCAAATGACTTCAGTGTCGAGGTCAAATACAACATGTAAAGTTGACCCAAAATAATATGTTATGGGAAAAATCTGAAAGTGAGTAAAGTGTTATGATTTGTGATTAAAGTAGTTTTATTAAGTCATAAACTTAAATGTAAATTATACTTAAGTGAGTTAAAATAAAGGGAAGTGGATAAGTGGATAAGAAATGGACAGGTGTCCTAGCTAAAGTTAAGATTTTTATTGCCTTAAAAAGGCTAGCTGTTGTCCTTATCCTTATCATTCTTCAAACTTCTTTCTTTAGAGTTCCTCTAACCCAGAGCTTTTCTTCAAATATTCGCCGAAGTTAAACCTTTGTCTTCTCTATTTGTTGTCACTTCCACTCTGATATTTCTTTCTTCTATTATAATAAAAACCGAACCTCCCTGTTAACTTTCAAGTTGATGTATGTGGGTGCATGAGTGATTAGGGTTGTGTGATTTTATAGAGATTGGAGCTTCAAACAAGTAAGCTTATTATGCTTAGGTAGTTTTGCATGAAATGAAGCATGCATTGTTAGTTCACCGCTAAATGGTTAAGAACAGTGACATTCTTATTTGCTATAAAGTGAGTGAGGAGATTTAGTATATCGTACATGGTGATTTTCTTAGACTGATGAATAAAATGTTATGGGCTAGTATTAAACTAGTCTTGGGAGTTAAAAGATCAATGAAAATGCGTAATGATGTGAAAGAGCGATTAAAGTGATAGTTAGAGGAATAAATGAAGAAAACACAAAAGTTAGAAATGCAAAAGAATTGAAAGTAAAGAAGTACAGAAAAGGTGATAAAATACGTGAGTGTTCTGGTTTTTGGATGATCATGTAAAATGATAGATTTTTTATTAGTTATGATTTAAAGAATTGGTAAGTGATTAAGTTATGAAATGAGAATGAGCATAAGATGCAAAGTTTGTTCCAATACTCGGGTTTGTCATTGAGCATGCATTGTACATAGTCCAATTATACATTTGTGCATAAATAAATGCTTATACATGTGCAATTATTAATGAGTGTGCAATGTGTGTCTTGCATAAATGGGTTATGTAGGTTAAGTGTCCACATTTAGGCATTCCTAGAATTTGGAAGCAAATGCTAATCTGGAGCGTACTGTAAGTAAACTGAGATGGTCTCACTTCATTGTTTGTTTTGTTTAAATTTTGTATTAATTGATTACTGAATGTGATTTATTATGTTGGTTTCCAAATAGGAGGTCCGATGATTGTTTGATTTGGATATTGAAGTGCTACTTGAATGTGAATTAGATGAATTATGTGTACTCGATGTGATTGTTAAATGTGTTCTAAATGCGCATTTGCATATGAATGAAAGTGTGAATTCTCAACTCTAATGTTGAATGCCGGACTAAGGTCCGATGATATGGGAAGGTGATCGAATGAGATTATGCTAATGTGAGTGATGCATTCCATCTCATGAATGCATGAAATATAATGGCAGTTGTGACCGTAGTAGCCACCGAAATTGAAAAGAGCTTAAAGCTCAGAAAGTAAAAATAAACCTCGAGCTCAAAAGTGATTAAGAGCCTAAGGATCACTATGTATAATGAGCCCTGTATCCCCCAAGAGGATAAGGGATAGTTAGTAATAAGCCCAGTATCTAATGGATACGGGACAGTTTGGGCACTCGGTCACAACAAATTAATAGATGGAAAGTGAGTCTCATGCACATTACATATGCATAATATGAATGATTAAGTATATTGAATGTGACATGTACAATAATGTGGTTTATGTGTTATGTGACTGGGTGAGTCATCGATGATGGTCACTTATTGAGTTCGCAAAACTCACCCAAAATTTGTAATTATTTTTTAGAATCAGAAGAATACCTTGTTAGGCCGACGGGAGTATACCTATAGCATTCAAGTGAAGGATAGAGGTCGGGATCAGTTCGCGTATGCATTGCATTTCTTCATTTTTTATTGAATTGTTTATTCCGTAACTTTTTGTATAAATTTGTGTTTCCAAACGACTAAAGTGTTTTGTATTTATGAAAGGACCCAAATGAATATTGAAATTTCTGATGACTGTATTATGTGATTAAAAATGTTTATAAAGGAAAGTGGGCCATATGTGATGATTGATTTCTACATAATATGTTGTGGTTTCAGAAACAAAAAAAATTATAATGATTTCTGAGTGATTGAGTGCTCTAACAAGTCACCCTCGTGGGGCATGAGCTCGGACATCACCCATCGATGTCGGGTTCAAGTCCTGCAGGAGTGGGGTGCTACATATGTGGTATCAGAGCCCAGAAATACTATCTTACATGGGTATTCTGAAACATGTGTTAAGTCACATGCATTTTAGTCATGTCATAGCAGACAGTGGCAACTGATACCCAATATGATTCACATGCACGAGCATTCCTTAAGAGTTTGAGTTGTTAGAAGTATTGAGAAAAATGATGATCTGATAGAATGTGAGAAAATAAAGGTTTATGGACATTTTGGAAATGAGAAATAGTATCTGGTTTTGTATTAGATAAAGGTTCATCACAATGCTGCATGTACCCTTGAAGGTAATATAGGTATGAATAGGTATATTGCCGTGGATTGATTGAAGAAAATGGGAATATGAGTAGAAATGAGGAGACTAAAGTGTACAGGCAGAATGAAATGAAATCATAAAATTGTTATGATCATAAAAGGATGAATTTGGAATCGAAATGGTTATGTGAGTGTCGTTATTAGAGTTTGTAATTCAGTATAAGAAGATATTAAGGGAAAATTGAGACCAGAAATTCATAATGGTTATGCATTAGTAATTCTGAATTGGTTGAGTATAGATAGGAAAGGACAATAGATAGATGATGTGTAGTAAGGGGAAAGTCAGAAATGCTTATAAGATAGGATTTTAGGCAAGAATGAGAGAAGAGGAAGGTTGAAGGACCTCTAAAAATAAAAAATAGTATATGGTTAGATATAACAGATAAAGATTCAATGCATTTGTATCGGTGGATGTATTATTGAATATGAAATCGATATTGTGTTCTGGTGATATGTCCTCGAAGGTGATGTAAATGTGAATGCACTGTTATGGATTGTTTGAGAAAAAATAAAGATATAAGTAGAAATGGTGAGAATAAAGAGTACAAGCCAAGTTGAAAGTGACCTTGAGACGTTGAACTTGGACTTGAAATGATTGTTTGAAGTAAAAAAATGTGACAAGAGTTATGATTTAGTATAAGAATATGTTTGTGAAATTGAGATCATAATTTTTGGATGAGTATGCATCTATGATTCCGAATTGATTGCGAACATATGTATGCATGATGATATATGATAATAGGAAGGTGATATGATAACAACAATGTATGAAAAATTTGTTGTGTTTAGGTTGATTTGCCATTGTGAGTGCACATAATTACTAATGAGATCACCAAGACAAGTGTGAAAATCAAGCACATTAGATATATATGTGGAGATTATATAGGAAGCAATTTATGATATATGAACATTTGTTAGTCATAGTTCCTATAATTCAAAGTCTAAGATGAATTAGAGAATGCATAAAAGTGCTTATAGTGATCGATCGGGGATAGATTGAGAGTGTTAAAAATGTTATTGTGTGTGATGAATTCGAGGAAAAAGAAGAAGGACTTGATTATAGCATAGTTCCCACGATTGATGATCGGTGCAAAAAGAGAAGTATTTTTCCTAAATCAAATTAGATTAAGGTATCCTGAACATAAGAGTTGGATGTATTAAAACTGAAGAGAAGTGAATTATTAAAAGGGAGATGAATTACTTTTGCGAGTACCACTTTGGCAAGGTGTGCTCAGAGTTAGAGAAAGGATAAGTTAAGCTATTGTGAAATGGTCTGTATGAAAATTATTATGAGTTAGTGTTACTGGTGAAATATGTCTTAGATTCATAATATGTGATATGTGAATAGGTTAAGAAATAATGATATGATTGACAGAGATAGATTGACAAC
>JANSVA010104851.1:0-10450 GCA_025504915.1 Erythroxylum reticulatum
ACAATTTCAAATTCACATAACAATCAAATTCACATAACAATTTTAAAACCTCAATGACCCTCTCCAATCTATTTTCCGAATACAAAAATCATATTTTTCATAATAATCACATATATAATCGAATATACCGGAAAATGTCATTAATGTAGGTATAGTTATTTTCCTGTGCAAAATTCACTATTCATGTGCATGTACTCCTTATATAATGCATAAGCATGAGATGTGTTGTTGTTTTTTTTCACATATACCAATTTCTAGGGTTCAAACTTTTTTGTAAAGAAACGGGATGTTACAACATGATAGCAAGTATATAGAATGGCAAAATATTCCAAGCATAAAACAAACATGTCAATTACCACCTAGCTCTGTAATGCCACCAATAACATCTTTTATGATGGTTTAGCCATAATAAAAGGAAAAAACAGTAGCACAGAAATAAAAATAGTTACCTTCATCTCGCCAATGTCCAAAGTAACAGCTTCTAGAGCATAGGTAATACAACCAGCCTTCGCAATGGAGTTTCATGTCTTACACATCAACCGGACAAGCTACACATACCAAGTGGTCCAATTACAATGCAACAAGTTTCAAAGCTTAAACAAGAAATGCAAGCTTTTGTTCAAGCCCAAATCACAAGTCAAGTATATGAGGACATCCATAGAGGAACACCAAGGCATGCCCAAGCTTGTGACTTTATTAGAGGAGGCGTTGGAAGAACCTAGCACTTAGCCATTTAGGCCCATTTTTGATAATTTGGGCTTATTATTTATTATCTCTCATTTTAGGCCCAAGGACATATTTATGGGCTGTTCTTTTAGTTAGCATATGCTTTGTTTGTCTGGGTTATTTTGAGACATATTTGTTTTAATGTGTTTAGCGCATTCTTAAAAGGACTTGGATCAGATTATGTTCAATGGGCTAGATGCTCCTAGATTTGTTAGGATTAGCCTAATTTTCATTAAATGGGCTTGCAAACCCATTCCTATTAGGGTTAGGACTTGGTCAAGGTATTTATACCTTATTATATCCTTGTAACCCTAGATTGGATAATTAATAAAAATTTCAAAATTGAGTTCTTCAAGTGAGGCGTGATTGTCTTCATGGTTACTTCAAGAAATTGATTTGCATCAATAAGTAAGTATTTGTAACATAAATTGATTTCTGATTTCTTTGAGATTGGGTCTCAAACTTATTATTTGGGGTTTGATCTAGCATGTTGTTGGAATAGAAAGATTAGGGTTTTAATTCAATAGGATTAGGGGTTTCAAGAGCCATATTTTCTTGGGGTTTCCATATCATCTTGGTATCAGAGCTTTGGCTTAATTCTATTGAACTCATACGTATCGTTATTGTGTTTTTCTTACTTGTTTCTTTAGAAAAAAAAGTGAACAGTAACCGGAACAATATCGTGAACAGTACCATGAACAGTAATTCGTGGACAGTACCATGAATAGTACCTAAAAAAAGATAAATAGTATCAAAAAAATTAGTACCGAAAAAAGTGAACAGTATCAGAAAAAAGTGAACAGTACTAGAAAAAAGAGGGAATAGATTAGTATACCATTTTATTTCTGTCCGTCCATTACTTTGCTTCTAGAATTGTTCTTATTTCGTTTCTTGTTAAGATTTACTTGTTCTTTCCAATTAATTTATGTTGCTTGCTGTATGCTTAGTTTTGTTGAATTGATTTCCGAAAAGTAACTTTAAAGACATCACTTGAGTGGTAAAAGGCAAGAGTGTGTGAGCTTATTTGAGGGAGACATTGCCGTGACTTAAACACGAGGGGAGTGACATCATTTTGAGGGAAACACATGAGAGAGTGTGTGAGGTTGTTTATTACTAACCTTATTTTGCAAGTATATCATTTTATCTACAATGTCACAGGAAGATAGTAATGATGATAGTCAAAGAAGAGATGCAAATATCGCTTTCACTTTGAAAGCTATGCAGCAACAATATGAGAGGTTCAATCTACCCTTAACTGAGATTAGGGGATAGATGGATAAGCTTAGACAAGGGAGACATGAGGAATCTTAGGGGAGGCGTACAAGTATACGCCAGCAGCAACCACCACCTCAGTATGAATCAGAGGAGGAAGAGTTTGAGGTACGCAGACCTAGGAGAGCTCAAAGGGTTGAGCTATTTAATAGGAGAGATGGAGACCTTAAATCCATCAGGATGCAGATCTCAGCCTTTAAGGGAAGGAATGATGCAGAGGCTTACCTGGAGTGGGAAAGGAAAGTGGATTTAGTTTTTGAGTGCCATAATTTTTCTAAAGATAAAAAGGTAAAGCTAGCCACTGTTGAATTTACTGATTATGCACTAATATGGTGGGATCAATTGGTGACATCTAAGAGGAGAGCTAGGAAGATGCCAATTACTACTTGGGATGATATGAAGGCATGCATGAGGAAGCGATTTGTGCTTTCTTACTATTATAGGGAGATGCATCAGAAACTTCAGAGACTTACTCGGGGGTCTAAATCAGTGGAGGACTACCACAAGGAGATAGAGATGCTATGATTTGAGCCAATATAGAGGAGGACCTTGAGGCAACCATGGAACAGTTCTTAAGTGGTTTGAACAGGGAGATAGCTAATGTGGTAGAATTGCAACACTATGCAGAGATTGAGGATATGGTGAACATTGCCATAAAGGTAGAAAAGCAAATCAAAGCTAGAGTGGCAGTAAGGAGTGGGGAAAATTTTAGAAAATCATGGAGTTCAAAATGGCCTAAGAGAGAGGAGAAGTCGAAAAATAAGGGACTAAACTTCAAGGAGATACCCAAAAGGTCGAATGTAGGGTTGGACCCTAAAGGTACACCTAACAACCAAGCTTCTTCTAGTAAGCATTCTAGCATTAAATGTTTTAAGTGTTTGGGATCTGGTCATATTGCTTCACAATGCCCAAATAGAAAGGTTATGTTTTTGAGAGATGATGGGGGAATTGAGTCTTGAGAGAGTGACGGGGAAGAAATGCCTGAGCTTGAGGATTACAGTGATGTGGAGGTAGAAGAACCTATCCAAGCCGAAGCCCTTGTGGTTAGGCATGCTCTCAATGTGCAGGAGAAGTTAGAAGCAGATGAGTAAAGGAAAAACATCTTCCATACACGTTGCTTAATCAATGGTAAGATGTGTAGTATGATAATTGATGGAGGGAGTTGTACAAATGTAGCTAGTACAATCTTGGTGGAGAAGTTGGGGTTGCCTATTATTAAACATCTTAGCCCATACAAGCTATAATGGCTCAATAAGTGTGGAGAAGTAAGGGTACATAAGCAAGTAAAGGTTACATTTTCCATTGGGAGGTATTTTGATGAGGTTTTGTGTGATATAGTACCAATGCAGGCGGGTCACATATTGTTAGGGAGGCCTTGGCAATATGATAGGTGTGTGATCCATGATGGCTACAAGAATAGGTACTCATTCAAGATGGGAGATCAAACCTTCATTTTGGCACCTCTAAAACCAAAAGAGGTTTAAGAGGATCAAATGAGGCTTGCAAAAGCCATAAAAGAACAAAAACAAAGGGTGGTCGAGAGTTTGAAAAAAAGAAAAGGAAAAGAAGCCATTCAAAAAAATAAAAATAAAGGCTCAATTGAGAGAGATTGCACTAGTGAGAAAAAATAGAGGGAAGTGCAATGGAAAAAGGAGAGTTGAGTGAAAAGAAGAGTGAAAGAAAAAAGAGTACTTTCTTTGCAAAATCAAGAGATTTGAGACAAGTGTTGTACACACCTAAGCCTTTAATTTTGCTTAACTATAGAGAAATTCTTTATAATGAGGCTAACCTTGAAGTGTTGTTAAATCTGTTTTGTAGGAATACTTAGATGTCTTTCCAGATGAGATGCCCAAGCGACTTCCACCTCTGAGAGGTATTGAACACCAGATATATTTTGTGCCAGGAGCTCAAATTCCAAACCGCCCTTCTTATAAGAGTAATCCTGAGGAGACAAAGGAGCTTCAAAAGCAAATGGAGGAACTTTTAGAGAGGAGACACATGAGAGAAAGCTTAAGCCCATGCGCAGTTCTAGTATTATTAGTACTGAAAAAAGATAGGACTTGGCGCATGTGTGTAGATTGCAAAGTAGTGAATAAGATAACGGTAAAGTATCGCCACCCAATTCTTAGATTAGATGATATGTTTGATGAATGATATGGTGCTTGTTTCTTTACAAAGATTAACCTTATGAGTGACTATCATCAAATTAGGATGAAAGTAGGAGATGAATGGAAAATAACCTTTACAACTAAATATGGTTTACATGAATGGTTGGTCATACCTTTTGGTTTGACAAATACACCTAGCACTTTTATGAGGTTGATGAACCATGTTTTGCGTAAATTTATTGGCAAACTTGTGGTTATATATTTTGATGATATTCTGATTTACAGCAAAAGCCTTGATGACATGTTTTACATCTTAAATCTGTACTAGAGGCACTTAGGTGTGAAAAGCTTTATGCTAAACTTAAAAAGTGCTCTTTTTGTATGGATAAAGTTTTCTTTTTTGGCTTTGTTATTTCTGCCCATGGTGTTCATGTTGATGAGGAGAAGGTTAAGGCTATCAAAGATTGTCCTACTTCTAAGTCCATTGATGATGTGCGTAGTTTTCATGGTTTGGCTAGTTTTTATAGGTGATTTGTGAAAGATTTTAGAACCATTGCTGCACCATTAACTGAAATCATTAAAAAACATGTTGGTTTTAAATGGAGTGATGCACAAGAACTTGCGTTTAATGCTTTAAAAGATAAGTTGTGTTCTGCACCTGTTTTAAGCTTGCCTAACTTCAATGAAGCTTTTGAAATTGAATGTGATGCCTCCGGGATAGGTATTGGTGCTATTTTGATGCAGGGTAGGCGTCCCATTGCATACTTCAGTGAGAAGCTTTATGGCCTACAACTGAATTATTCCACTTATGACAAGGAACTATATGCCTTGGTGAGAGTATTGGAAACTTGGCAACACTATCTATGGTCAAAGGAGCTTGTGGTTCATTCTGACCATGAATCACTCAAGCATTTGAAGGACCAAGGTAAGTTAAAAAAGAGAAATGTGAAATGGCTAGAGTTTATTGAAACGTTTTCGTATGTGATCAAGTACAAGCAAGGTAAGGAAAATGTAGTGACTGATGTACTATCAATAAGGTACACTATAATCAATACTTTGAGTTCTAAAATGCTTGGATTTGAGTTTATTAGAGATTTATATACTTCGGATTATGATTTTGGGAATGATTATGGCACGTGTGAGCATGTTGCATTTCAAAAGTTTTATAGGCATGATGGGTACTTGTTTAGGAAGAATAAGCTTTGTGTGTCTATTTGCTCTATGCGTGAAATACTTGTGCGTGAATCACAATGTGGAGGATTGATGGGTCACTTTGGGGTGTAAAAGACATATGACATAGTTTGTGAACATTTTTACTGGCCTAATATGAGAAAAGATGTTGAAAAAATTTATTCTAGGTGTGTTGCATGTAGACAAGCAAAATCAAAGACCCATCCATATGGTTTGTATACTCCTTTGTCTGTGCCTAAGCATCCTTGGACTGACATATCTATGGGCTTTGTATTGGGGCTTCCTAGGACAAAAAATGGTAGGGATAACATATTTGTGGTTGTTGATAGGTTTAGTAAAATGTCACACTTTATTGCATGTCATAAAACTAATGATGCCACTTATATTGCTGATTTGTTTTTTAGAGATATATTCACCGTTTGAGATAGTTTGTGGATTTAACCCTTTGACACCTTTGGATTTATGTCCTTTTCCATTACATGAGTTATCTAGCAGGGATGGACAACACAAGGCTGAATTGGTGAAGAACATTCATGAGAAAGCAAGGCAGCAAATAGAGAAGCGAAATGAAGCAAATGCGCACAGGGCTAATCAAGGGCGCAAGTTGTTGAGGTTTGAGCCTGGAGATTGGGTTTAAGCGCATTTCAGGAAGGAGAGGTTTCCTAAGAAAAGGAAATCTAAGTTGGATCCTAGAGGCGATGGGTCATTCTAAGTGCTTGAGAGAATTAATCATAATGCCTACAGGATTGATTTACTAGGTAAGTATCAAGTGTTCGCCACTTTTAATGTTGCTGATCTCTCTCCCTTTACTAATGTAGGGTCTGATTCGAGGACAAATCCTTTTTAGGAGGGAGAGGATGATACAACCAGCCTTCGCAATGGAGTTTCACGTCTTACACATCAACCAGACAAGCTACACATACGAAGTGGTCCAATTACAACGCAAAAAGTTTCAAGGCTTAAACAAGCAATGCAAGCTTTTGTTCAAGCCCAAATCACAAGTCAAGTTCATGAGGAGGCCGAAATATCCATAGAGGAACACCAAGGCACACCCAAGCTTGTGACTTTATTAGAGGAGGCGTTGGAAGAAGCTAGCACTTAGCCATTTAGGCCCATTTTTAATAATTTGGGCTTATTATTTATTATCTCTTATTTTAGGCCCAAGAACTTATTTATGGGCTGTTTTTTTAGTTAGTAGCATATGCTTTGTTTGTTTGGGACATTTTGAGACTTATTTGTTTTAATGTGTTTAGCCCATCCCTAAAAGGACTTGGATCAAATTATGTTCAATGGGCTAGATGCTCCTAGATTTGTTAAGATTAGCCTAATTTTCATTAAATGGGCTTGCAAACCCATTCCTATTAGGGTTAGGACTTGGTCAAGGTATTTATACCTTATTATATCCTTGTAACCCTATATTGGATGATTAACAAAAATTTCAGAATTGAGTTCTTCAAGTGAGGCGTGATTGTCTTCATGGTTACTTCCAAAAATTGATTTGGATCAATAAGTAAGTACTTGCAATGTAAATTGATTTATGATTTCTTTTGGATTGGGTCTCAAACTTATGATTTGGGGTTTGATCAAGTATGTTCTTGGAATAGAAAGATTAGGGTTTGATTCAAGAGGATTAGGTGGTTTCAAGAACCTTATTTTCTTGGGGTTTTCGTATCAATAGGTTATCCCATAACATTGTATTCACTTGTTTCAGCCATTGTCGGTGCTTGCCCGCTCCTTCTTCTCGCTCGGAATATTTTCCCTCCCTCCCTCTTCCCACTCCTTCCCTTTTAACCGCTCCTCCTTGGGAAATCTTCTTACATGAAGCTAACGGTAACTTAGACTTTTCTTTTCTTTAATGATTTTCCCTCCCTCCCTCTTCCCGCTCCTTCCCTTTTAACCACTCTTCCTTCGGAAATCTTCTTAGATGAAGCTAACGATATCTTTGACTTTTCTTTTCTTTAATGAAATTCCTCAACCTTTGTTTTGTTTTTCTATATATAAGAAACACTAAAACTATATTTTAAAAATAAAATTTCACTAAAGATTTAATTTATTATTTTCAATGTGCAAAAAAATTATAATTATTAAATAAAATTATAATTTATATTTGCTATTTATATTTTAATTTCAAAATAATGTATTCTTTCTTATAAAATTTTACCTATTTTAAATAATATATCTTAAATAAAATATATCTTTTAATAATTTTTATTAAATTTTAGGTCAAAATTATGTTATTTTTACTAAAGTTTTAAAATAACTTAGTTAATAACGTCAGGTTAAAATTAAAAAATAAAAATGTAAGTATTTAATTTTTATTTGTTTTAGTTTAAGCTATAATTACAAAATTGAGTAAAATTTGAATTTTTTATAATTAGCCTCATGTGAGCAATTCTCGATTTTGTGTGGTCGAAAACTATTTCTTACTTTTTATTTATTTATTTATAATGACAATTATCTCTTATTTTTAAATATACTAAACAAATTATTAAGTCCTTATAAAATTTATGAAATTTTATAATTCAGTTAATTATTTATTCAATTAAAATATTTAATATATAAATATTTTAAATTTAAATATCATATTTGAATTACCTGATAATAACATCAATCACACTTGAAAATCTTTTAGATGAGTCGTAATTATAGTCATCAACTTTATTTATAAGGTTGGTAATAGGTCAAATTAGATTTAATTTATTTTTAAAATTTAAAAATAATATAATTTATTTAAAATAAAATTTTATTACATAAAAATTTTGAACTTCAGATTCTAACATGACTTAGATACAAAATTTGAAAATTTGAAAAAACCAAATCCAACCTAAATTATATACTTCAAAACACAAACAGAATCTATCTAAGCTAAACTTATTTTTGTAAAGCCTAGTTATCAGGATACTTTGAAGCCTCCTATCACAAGAGTTAATTCTTAAAAGTGGTAATCATTTTTCATGAATTTTGTTTCACATTAATGCTCGTATTAGTTTCCATTTAATCAAATTTAAAGATTATATTACATTAAATTGATTAACTTAATTTGAATTGAATTGAATTAATGTATTATTATTACATAATTTCTTTTTCTAAATTCGATAAAAGTGAAAATTGGATGGGCTTAGCCTAAGACAATAGATTTGAATTCGAGCTCGACTAGGCCCAAATTAGTTTTAATAAAATATCAAAATAATTTTATTTTATCATTACTTGTCGGGTCTCAAGCTAAATCCTAACAGTCCAAGCCTAAACTCAGATGTTAGAATTTTTGGAAAAATTGGACCTGAGATGGTTCAACTGGGCTTGACCTGTTGTAAAGCCACCCTGAACCTTATTTTCATCCCTAAAATTTCATTGTACTGAAAGGATATATGCGAACACAGATACCAATATCTTTAAACCACAAAAGATGAAGCTCTATAGACTTGACATTTTTCCCTCGGTAATTAAGCTGCTACTATCTTTCTTTTCTTCTTTTTTTTTGTGTTTTAAAAGATTCTAAGATTTGCAACTGTTGCCATTGCGAATGCACAATATGTACAGATAGAGTGAGACAGGCTGCTTCTTATCCATCCCATGAGCAATGCTTGATTATTGAACTAAAATATACATATAGCCCCAAGAATTTGCATCCAAAGGGTTAAAAAAAAGGTCGCATTTGTCTTTTTCCTGCAATCTCAGTATGAAAATAGCTCGTCAAATTCTGATTGTTGTTCTAGCTTTAGTTGTTGTTGTTGATTGTTCTCCAACAACATTGCGTCACGCTCAACTTTTCCTCGAACTCCATTTCTATTCTCCAGGTAATCTGAATCCATCAAATCCTAATCTCGTTCATCTTCCAATTTGTGTTCATCACCCATCTCGCTGCTCTTGTTATTCTCTTCGTCTTTCTTGGTTATTTTATTTTGAGGAGCTCCTTCTGTAAATCATTTATGGATCGACAATTATTTACATCGTACCTATATCCATGATTTCGTATTTGTTGTGGAAAATCATTTATTTCCTCTCGTCTTCTTCCTTTAGCAAATTCTTCAATGGTTCAGAATATTGTGATTCTATAAGTTTTGTTAACTTATATAGCATCACCAATGGACATGTCCTTTGGTAAGTGGAAGAGAGAGGAAAAGGGTCTTTGACCCATTTGAGATCCATTCTATAATACCCAATAACCATTATCTTGGGTGCTTGTCATTGGACTCAAATTTATAAGTGATATGGGACATAAAATAGTCTAACAATGTCCCACTTGGCCCATGTTACGACTTGGAGATCCAACAACTTTAAGTGCACACAATACATGGAATCGATCAAGTCATCCTTAACTGAATTAAGCTGATGGGATCATGGCGGTCACAAGTTATATAACCTGATTCCTTCCATGTATCACATAATCAACTCAACTTAACAAACTTTAAGTGGGTAATTCGGTAATTGTTATCTCACAAATAATAATTATTGTATACAACATAATATGGATAACCAGTAAGTGAGCAAAAACATAAGATTGTAATTGAATTCAACAAGTGTCATAACAATTTGAGCAAGACATTGATATGTATATATATATTTCTGAAAACTATACTAACAAGGACTTATCTATAAGGTCCATACGTTCAACATGACTAATAAATGTTTTAGGCGGTAAGCCTTTCGTTAACGGATCCGTTATCATGAGATCAGTACTAATATGCTCAATTGACACTTTATGTTTTTGTACTTCTTTCACAGACAAATATTTCAAATCCATGTGTTTCGTACTCTTTGAATATTTTTCATTCTTAGAGAAAAATACGGCTGCAGAATTATCACAATAAATTCTTAACGGTCTGGTAATATTTTCGATAAGACCAAGACCTAAGATAAAGTTATGTAACCACAATCCATGAACCGTGGCCTCAAAGCACGTCACAAATTCTGCCTCCATAGTGGAAGTAGCAATGACAAACTGCTTTCCACTTTTCCGTGAAACTGCTCCTCCAGCTAATAGGAACATGTAGCCGAATGTAGATTTTCGTGAATCTATACAACTGGCATAGTCTGAATCCAAGTAACCTATCACTTCAAGATGAGTTGATTTTTTATATGTAAGCATATAGTCCTTGGTGCCTTGTAAGTATCTAAGGACTTTCTTTGCAGCTTTCCAGTGATCCAGTCTA
>JANSVA010104900.1:0-10448 GCA_025504915.1 Erythroxylum reticulatum
GTAATACTCTTCATCTTGTTTATGTTTTTATTATCCTTATACCATATCATGTATGGATTGGCATGATGATTTGGATTGTTGCTTCTGGTAGAAAAATGATTTTTTAAAAGTTTTGAAATCTACCGTTTCTCCAAATATAGCATGCTTTCTTTTTCCGATCCAACATTGATGATAGGATAAATCCCCTCTTCTCATAATTGGTTAATCTTCCTTGTGTTATTATTCGATTATTAAGTTGTTGTGCTCAATTTTGATTTCCTTGTATTAATTTTAGAATTTCATTCTCAATCGATCCATATTCAATTGCTTAATTTTATTCTCATTTTTATTTTCATTTTAATTACAAATTTTAGAACTTAGGTAAAGTTAGGATTCAATTAGTTTAGCTAATTTCTTGTACGACTGACACCTCAACTACTACGCTTACAACCCGTGCACTTGGGGAATATTGAGGGTTTCATAATTTTAAAACTTTCTCATTAAATTTTTAGGTCCGTTGTCAAGGATTTAGTTAGGATTAGTTGGATTCCTTTAATCTAAGGAATTTTTACCTCTCTTGTGTCTGTTCAGTTGTACGAACACAACAGTTACTCAAAGTTTAAGCCAAATCACTAAAATCTTAGCACTTGACATCAACCTTTTGGAATGAGCAATTCGACGAGCAAGATGCCAATAAGAAGAAATCAAAGAACCAATAGTGAAAGAATTTCATCAAGAATTCAAACAAGGAGGAAATCAAGGAAACCAGTCATGACCTTTTATGGATTTCATGAGACTAGGGTTCATTGCTGCAAATCAAGCAGTGATTTGAAAACCAATTCAAGCAACCTCATTTAAGATTAAACTAGCCTTGCTAAATATGATGCAAACCAATGTGTAATTCTATGGGTTGACTAATAAGGATCCTAATGCTTATATAGTGAATTTCTTTGAAATGTATGATACGATCCGATATCATGGAATATTGGTAAATGTTGTTAGCATGAGGCTCTTCTTTTTTCCTGCTAAGGGACAGAGCCAATGCATGGTATCATTCACTGAGTCTCACAAATGTCACAACTTGGGAGCAATTGGTGCGTGCATTCCTAGATAAGTACTTCCCCTTTACCAAGACAATGAAATTGATAAAGGAAATCACAAATTTCTAGCAAAGTGATGGGGAGTCACTTTACAAAGCATGGGAAAGGTATAAGGATTTAAAAAGGAGGTTTCCTTACCACAACTTACCTAAAGATTCCTGCTACAAACCTTCTACAATGAGTTACTCCACCTATATGAGGCACCATAGATGAAGCATCTAGAGGATCTCTAATGAGAAAGACAGTTAAGGAAGTAGGCAACATAAAACTCTCTGAGAGAAAAAGGGAGACATAACTATTGACCTAATAACAAAAATGCAAACCAAAATCAACAGCTTAATAATATGAAAACCTCCTCTTTAGCTCCTATTAAAGCAATTTAGCAGAGATGTAAACTATGTGGAAAAGACAACCATAACACCATTGACTACCTTTTTATGCAAAAAAACAAACTAGTGTAACTCAATTACATTGGACCATACATTGGTCAAGGAGGGGGAGTGATCCTTAACTCAAGCATGTATAATCTTTGGTGGAAGAACCACCTAAAAGTTTTTGATCAAACAATGTAAGAGTTCAATTCTGACCTCAAGAGCCACTTAGATTCCAATAAGAGAAACCCAATTCCTTGAATGCTAAGTTAGAAAAAATCTTGGGTAATATTGGAAGCATGGATGAAGCTCACAAGAGGTTGGAAGGAAGGTTCAAACAAGTAACAAAGAATCATGCTTCTTCCATCCACAACTTAAAAGTCCAAATAAGCCAATTGGCAAATGCATTGTTTACACGAAGTATGGGGAGCCTTCTGAGCAATACTGAAATAAATCCAAAAGAAAGCATAATAATGATCACCCAAAACACTAAAAAAAAGCTCAATCAAGTTGAAAAAGAAAGGGAAGAAAAAAAGAAAAGAACTAACAAAAGTTCACTACAGAGTAAATATAACTTGACGAAAATCAAGGAGTATCATCCTGAAATTTTGTACCCTATCCTAGAGTAGAGAAATCCAAAAGAAGCAAAGTTGAGTAAAGTTCTTGATATAACAAAGCAACTAAAAACACAACTTGCTCTTGTGTAATCCATAAAAGAGAAGTTAGTAAACAGAGAGGAACTGAAGAATTTAGAAGTTGAAGCATTAAGCAAAGAGAACTCTAATGAAGTGGCAACACTACCATAAAAGCAAAATAATCGAAGGGATTTTTATATTCCCTATACTATTGGTAGTATTAAAGTGGATGAGACTTTTATAGACTTAGGATCTAGCATAAGTATGATGCCTTACCCTTTATACAAAAAGATGGAGTTAGGTGAAATAACACGAATCAGGATGTGTATGCAAATGGATGATAGATGAATCCACCATCCTAGGGGCATAATTAGGGACATTCTTGTTAAGGTTAACAAATTCACCTTTCCCACAAACTTTATTATCTTAGACATAGAGAAAGATTTAGACCATTATCCTTAGACAACCAATTTTAACTTTGACCTAGTCCCTTATAAATGTTGATGGAGGTGAGTTAACTCGAAGAGTGGGGATGAGAGGGTATCATTTAAAGTGTCCGATGGTACAAGAAGTTCTTTCAAATAAATGAATGCTACCAAGGGAAACGAGTCTTTTGAAAAATTTGAGCAAAGTTATACTAACAACGACCCACTAGAAAAGTCATAAATTTGGAAGAATAATCAAATGAAGAAGACAAGGAAGAAAGGTGGTGGTAAGCATAGTCTGGTAGCTCAGCTATAGGTTATGCAAACTATAGGGCACTACAATTATATGATTCATTAGAACCACTGTAAGAAAAAGAAGTATGTCAAGCTAGTGACGGTAAATGAAACATCACATGTGAGGCAACCTATGATTCTAGCTTTCTATTGTTTTATCTTTTACTTTAGATTAGGTTTTCAATTTTGTTTCTACATGTTTTTCGATACAAGTTAATATCTTGAAAAAATTGAATTGGTTTTCTTTACCTCTCTATTTTTCACAATGGATTGGAAGGGTATAGAAGGTAAAATAATGAGGTTATGATGCAAATATAAGCTAGGGAAGGAATTCGGGAGTGAATTGAGGAAAAGAATAAAAAACGAGAAAGAAGTGTAAAAATTCCCAGTGTCACGATCCTGACCCAATTTTAAAGTCTTTGTAATGAATGTGAAACCCTTGGTCACAATCGTGACCTTATTTTAAACATTCTGAGGTTATATTCGTGACCATAGAAATTCCTCTCCGTCATAATCATGACCTACCTAGTCAAAATCATGACCTGCGACAAGGTAGAACAAGAATATGCAATTTTCAATCCTCTTTTCCCAAAATTTCCCCTCCTTTTTCCTCCCTACCCTATATATTCACCCTTACACTCATTTTTCTTACCCACAACACTCTCTTACTCTATCTCTAGAATCAAGAAGCTCAATTCCTGTCACTTCTCTCTATAACCCTCCTCAAAGTTCTCTCTCCCTACATTCATCACACACCTCTCATTCCAAATGGGACCGCGAATTAAGTAGACGATCAAACCCACTCAACTAAAAGGAAAAGTGCAAGTGTTGTGGTTCAGATAAAGGGATCAAGATACAGATTACGGGGCACCCTTCTTGATTTACTCAAAAGAGGAAGTTAACCATTTCTAAGCCCTTAGCCTTAAAAAAATTGTTGTGCCTAGATATTTTGACTTTGAAATATTAGAAAGAAATAGATTCAGAGAAAAGGTTGAAAAATTAGGAATCACAATTCAATGGGAGATATTCATGCATTTTAACTTTGTCATTTATAAAGAACTCACCCTTGAATTTTTCACATACCTCCAATTTAAGTAAGATAAATGAATAGAATAATGGTTTTGGTTGCGGGGTTGACTATATGAGTTAAATTATGAAACTTAATGTGAAATTGGTGGATTCTCATAATCAATCATAGTGGACTAGCATGTTGATTTTCGTCCTACACATTATTCAGCCTAACTTACAGACAACTTTGGCACTAAAAATGCACATAATAACATAATTTGTAGCTTTGAACACTTGTTGCTACACAAATTCATATGTCAAACTGGGTTTGACAAGAGTAAAAGCAACAAGTGTTTAATGAAGGAGCTACTTATTTTGTGGTGCATGGATAATAACATCCAAGTTTGTACATCCACATACATTTTTAATGGTCTTATTTCTACTCTAGAAAAGAGAAGCAATAATCTTGGTATAGGGTACTTGTTTACCGCTATTGAAATTTATTATGGTGTTAATTATGATGGATTAACTATGCATCTTCCTAAGTTTCTTAACATTCATCATTTGATGAGAGCTGAGATCTTGAAGTCCTACGATATGAAACTTCAAGATTTCAGTGCAAAAATCACATGTCAAGAACAGGGTAGGACAAACCAATTACAGTTTAGCATTGCCACAAAAACAAATAGAGTAGTCAACAAGTGAAGAATCTAGAAAAGAAGAAGAAGAAGTCGGATAGGAGAAGGTACTCAATGCAATTTCCAACACTAACAAAGCAATTGTAGATAGTGCCAACGTGTTAAAGGAGATAATGAAGGAGAAAAGATGACAACAATGAGACATCCAAAGAATTTACAAATACTTTTCTGCTCAAGGTGTGGAAATCCCACCTACGAAACCATCACCATCACCACTTCGCTATGACGATTTTATGCTCTAACCCTTGTTTTTTTTATTTTTTTAATGTTTTCCTTGTTATTTTGTTTTATTTCCACCTTATGTGTTGTTTGTTCTTCTCACATTAAGGACAATTTGTTATCCAAATGTGGGGAGGCCTGCACTGTTATTTTTATTTTGAATGTGAAATTTTCATATCGTATGTTAGTTTTTGCTTATGTTTTCATGGTGTGAATCATGAAGATGTGTCAAAGGCTAGGACTTAGCGGAATTAGTTTAGCTTTGAACATAGCCTTCTAAGTTCTAAAGATTTATTAGCTTGTGATATTCGTGTTGTAGGTATCTTTAGCTAAATATGCAATTTAACTAGGATCAGATGTTAATTTTCTCACCTTACGAAATTTGTTACATACATTTATAATCATAGGTCAATTGAATAAGAAATGTTATTAGTATTTTTTCATGAAAATGATTAGCTAAAGAATAAGGTAGGCAATAAAATGTGAAAAAAGTGTATATCTTAAGCAAATAACGATTCCGCTGGCCTTTGGGTTATGAATAGAGCTAGTAACTAGTTAAGAATATGATGTAGCTGAGTAACTGGGGGACATTCATCACATAATTTTGCCTTCACATTAAAAGGCTATAATGACATTCCAACTAAGTCGATTAATAAAAACATGACCTAGTTGGGTAATTGGGGGACATTCATCAAAAATGTTTGCCTTTACATCAAAAGACTAGGTCAATGTTAAAGAAAAATAACAAAATGTTGTTTTAATAAATAAATCCTACTAATCTTTATTAATAACGTGATTTTTCATGAAAAGATACTTATTAATGTTTGCAATTTCAACTGACTACTGCTTATCAATGTGTGTATGCAAGTGCTAAGGGTGAGTGAATATTATATTAAGGCCTTGATTAGTTTTTATATTTAGTCTAAATTGTTTAGCCACAGATTACATAACTTAATAAATTAGAGTAGTTTGAAGGGTTGTGTTTAAAGTTAAATTAGTTTTGTGAAGTTCAATGCCATTGTTTCATCATTGCATATGTGTGCTTATATATGTTATTGTTTTGCTGTGTTTGTATTTGTGTTTGTGTTTTGTTTTGTTTCTGCTTAAGGACAAGCAAAAGTTCAAGTGTGGGGATGATGATAGTTATAGTTTGCATTATGCTTTAATGGGTATTTTAGTGTGTTTTAGTTATTAATTAGATGATTTGTGCCTGTTTAGGTTTAGAATTATGTCAATGTGATTATGTGTTTTTGCTTTTTATTGTTATATGGTTTAAAGCATATTATTGGACTTTAATTTTATGTATTTAAGGTATTTTGATTTGTTTGTTAGTGTTTCAGATCAGATGAAGAAGATCGAAAGAAGCTACAGAAAGCTTGGATGAAGAGCTAGGGTCACGATCATAACAGAAACACGTAGCCTTGGCCACGATCGTGACACCATGGCCACAATCGTGATAGAAGCCAACAATATTGGGTCACGATCGTGGTAGGTGTTCCACAATCAAAGCACAACCTCATTTTCATTATCTTCACATACCTTCCATGATTGTGACAAGCAAGATACACATGCGCGGATCTATTTTCATTTCTATTTTTAGAGGGTCATTTTGGACATTTTGGCCTGGGTAAAACCTAGTTTTTGCCCTAAAAGAAAAAACACTATAAAAGGAGATGAGATGACCTAATCAAGAGAGCCTCCATCTTACCATTTAGAGAAAGAAACTAAGGAAGAAAGAAGAGGAGACAAGAGAAGAAGAAGAGGAGGAGGAGTTGTGCTGCCAACCTCTCCATCCATCCTTCTAAGTTAATTTTCTTAATTCTTCTTATGTTTATTTCAGTTGATGTCTGAGATGAATAAGAGGATGATGAATACTAGTTTAAGGATGTTCTAAGCTCTTTTGGGATTTATTCTTGAATCAATGGTGATTAGATTACTTTGATTGGTAACGTGTTTAGGTATTGTGATTGTTTGTCTTTTTTACAAACTTTGATAATAGATCAAGATAGTGAATAGATAGTAACATGATTAGGTTAGGTAATGACAGTCACATAAACAATCAAATTGGTAATTATATGAAGAAAGATCTTATGTGAGGACCCAATTATCTATTAGAGTGCTTAAGAACTAATTCAAACATGAACTGTTTTCCTAATTAAGAGATTGCAAATTCAGAACTTCATATTCAATTAGGGATTATGATTGAGGGTTTAATGATTAGGTCTCAAGAGAGGATAATCAACCCTGTGAAATTCTAGGACCAATACCCATTATCTCAAAAGTAATTAAGTTAGCAATTGACGATAGGATAAATCCCCTCTTCTCATAATTGGTTAATCCTCCTTATGTGATTTTTCTATTGTTAAATAGTTATGCTTAATTTTGATTCCTTGCATTAATTTTAGAATTTCATTCCCAATCGATCAATTCAATTGGTTAATTTTCTGCGTATTTTTATTTTCATTTTATTTACAATTTTTAGACCTTAGACAAAGTTAGAATTCAATTAGTTTAGTTAATTCCTTATGGGACAGACACCTCAACTACTACACTTATGACCCGTGCACTTACAAATATTGAGGGTTTTATAATTGTAAAATTTGCGTAACAATGTGTGTGCTTGGTTATTTATACATTTACTTCATGAAACTTAGTGATTAATTCTTTGAAATGCTTAAGACATTCATTTTAGTTTATATTTGGTTTTAGATACAATTTGGAAGTGCATTAGCTAAAATGACTTAGAAGCACATTCCTTGAACCATCTTGTTGATGTTTAAACTCATTTGTCTTTATGCGACAAGAAGGAGATGGATTGGGGTGAATATTGGACAAGAAAATGTAACAAAGTGAAGTTATCAAGATGACTTGAAAGATACGTGGTCGTGCACTATTTTAAATAGTATAAAGTTTTGGTGATGCACAGCCAGATGCACGTCAATGCATCTAACTGTGCATCGTCCCATAAACCTAATTTCTTCTATAAAGGGACATTTGACTGGTTAAGAGCGGCATAAACCATTTTTGGACAAAGAGGAGGGGTATAAATGTTGATTCTTTGGGATCTATGAAGGGCTAAATGTGTTAGATTGTTGAAGGAAATCAAATTAAAATGAAAAGGTATGATGAGATCTAGTGTGGGCTCATTATAGATTGATAAAAGGGATGCTTTAGAGGCCATTGACTTATTTTAAGATGCTATTAGAGATGATCCACAAAATCCAAGCCTTAAAATTCAATGATCCATTAGATCTTAGGAATTATTACAAGACACTAGATATTTATAACTTTTAGTTAAGGTGGAAATCTAGGATCATGTGGTTAAGGGAAGGGGATAGGAAAAGAGTATGTCACTACTAGATTATTTCAATTTTATTGGTGAAAATTTTTCTAGTACCTATGTTCCCAATCATATAACAAGGTTTGAAGTGATCATACGAACTTTAGTTATGGAGGGGATAGCCAGCAAAACTACTTCCTAGAGAGGTAACAAGATGTACAATAATTATCACATAGACCAGAAGCCTCTTATTCTACATCAAATACATCTCTGGAAGACTTAGCTAAGGTTATTACTACTAAAACTCTGCAATTCCATCAGGATCTGAATTGATTCTAGCAAGATGCAAGGTCTAGATTCTTAACCTCGATTAGCCAGATAGGTCAAATGGTGGGAACTATCAACAACCTAGAATCATAAAGAGAATGGGATGGCCAGCTCAACCAGAGGTGAATCTAAAGAATGTTAACATGGAAACCTTACAGAGTCAGAATGCAACATCCCGTTACCCATGTAAAGTTGACCCAAAAGCATATTATGAGAAAACAATCTGAAATGATCAATTGGGTTATGAAAATAGTTTCACTTTGTTTTATTATGGTCCAAACCATAAGTACAAATATATTAATGAGGGTTATGCTATCTAAATGATATGGTTAAAAAATCGTGATAAGATACCCGGAATTGTCAGTGAACATGCATTGTGCATATTGTCTATACATTGATGTGCATAAAGCAAGACTTATACATTTGTGCAAAATGGTGATATATATAAATGTGTTTTGTATGATATAGAGGAAAACATTGGATGCCAGTCGGATATTGCTAGACTATCCTGGCAATAGCATATTGGAGTGTACTGTGAGTAACTAAAGATGGTCTCACCTTGATTTGTTTTGTTTATTACTTAATTGAATTGATATTGATGAATGTGTATTGAATTATGTACTTAATTCTGGACAATAATTTTCCAAGGTGTTCAATTCATGTGAATATCATTGGAAGTGCTACTTGTATGTGAATGAGACTGCCTACTTGAATATTTTGATTCTCAACTAGAAAGTTGAATGCTGGATTTATGTCCAATGATCTCTTAATGATATTTGAATTCTGAACGAAAGTTGAATGCTGGACTTAGGTCCGATGACTATGAGATTTTGATTGTGAATTATGAATATCTCGTATATATGAATTAATTATGTAATTGATGCATTTCATAAATGTATGCTTAGATAAAGACGTTGTGACCAGAGTAGCTAGTATGACAGCGCTTAAACGTAGAGCTTTACTCCGTGATTGTTGTTTCTACATGTAGAGCTATGTTCTATGATTTTGTTCTAGCTGAGCCCAATGGTCCAGTATCTGTATATGTATGTGATAGGCTCTCGTTCACAATAATAAAAACGAATGTGAGTCTCATGCATATAGCATTCATATATAATTGAAATTCATTGAATGATATGTAAAGATAAAATGTAATGATAAATTGATTTCAACTATTTGACTTTATAAACTGTTTAATTTTGTTATATGAGTAAGCTATCCAGGATGGTTACTCAATTGAGTATGCAAAACTCATCAAAAATTGCAACGTGGCTTTCAAGGTTTAGTAAAGAACTCCAGAGAAGCTTCGAGTAAGAGTTTCAAGTCAGGATTAGTGTGCGCCTGCATATGTCTTCAGTGAATTTTGTGTTTTTGAATTATGTTCCGCAAGAATTGTACAAATTGTATGTTTATGATTTGGTAATGAAATGACTTTATGATTGCAAGAGTTTTGTTCTGTAATGGGACCAAGTGATTACTGAACCTCTGATGAGTTCAATAAAGATTGTAATTTTTTGTGACTGAAATTGTTTATAAATAAGTTGAATCAAAATTGATTATTGATTTTCCACATATATGTACATTGTTTCAAACAATTTGCAAAGAGTTTTAAGCAATGACTATTTTAACATGCCGCTCTTACGAGCTTCGTACTCAGATATCACTTAGGATATCGGGTACATGTCCTGTGAGGGTAGGGTGTTACATTTTGGCACCAGAGCCCAGATTTAATATCTTACATGGGCGTTTTTTGAAATATGTGTCAAGTTACATGTATTTAGTCATATCATAGCAGGTAGTAACAACTGATCCACAGTCTAAGTTACGTGTATATGAGTCACATGCATGAGCATTTGTTAAGTGTTTGAATTGATGGAAGTAGTGGGAAGAATAATGATCTGTCTGAATGTGAGAAAATGAAAGTTTGTGGATATGTAAATATGGGAAATAGTATATGGTCAGATATGATAAATAATGATTTAATGCCTTTAAATTGGGGAATGTAATATGGGTGTGGTAATATATATCCCCGAAGGTGATATAGATGTGAATGTTTTATCGGAGATTGGTTAAGGAAAATAGAGAAATAAGTGGAAATGATGAGATTAAAGTATA
>JANSVA010104968.1:0-10446 GCA_025504915.1 Erythroxylum reticulatum
TGAGATGTTATAGACAACATCCTATTTTTCTTGTCCATAACATTTCAAGAAAAATAGGATTTTGTGAATGATGAGAATTAGTTGTAAGTGATGAGTCAAATGAGTAGGGATCGGAGATATTAAATGAAGTAAAGTTGGTAGTTGAATGGTTATGCTCATGACTCTCCAAGTTGTACTGTCAAAATTTCAAGTTTTCTATAAGGGAAGATTGATGTTTTGGCTTCAAGGGAAATCTGTATTAATCTAGGATGAATTGGACCAAGTTGTCCACTTTGAATTTGTAGCTTATCGTCTTAGCTTTCCAATGGTACAAAGTATGCAATTTTTGGATATCGGAGTTGAGAGATATGATCGTTATAAGTGGAGATGCTTTGGAAAGTGTAGTTACTGATTTTAGAACTTTGGAGGATGTGAGGAAGACCCTTTAAATTCCTTCGTTTGATTTAGCTTAGGCTGAATCACTTGTTGAATTCTATTGTTTGATTCATCTGATTCAGGCTTAGACTGAATCTTATTGTTTGATTCGTCTAATTTAGTCTTAGACTGAATCCTTTTGTTTGATTCATCTGATTCAGTTTTAGACTGAATCCTATTGTTTGATTCGTCTGATTCAGACTTTTATACTTTGACTGAATCTATCATCTAGTTCAGCTTTGACTCAACCATTGTCTGATTTAGCTTTGACTAAATCCATCGTCTGATTTAGTTGACTGAACCATCGTCTGATTCAGCTTTGGCTGGACCATCGTCTAGTTCAACTTTGACTCAGTCTTCGTCTGATGCCTCTTTGATTATTGATTGAGTCTTTATCTAATTCCTCTTTGATCATTGACCAAGTCTTTGCTTGATTCCTCTTTGATCATTGACTAAGCCTTCGTCTGATTCTTATGCGTTACGTTTAACACTTTGGGCTCCAGTGCAGCGCCTATCGTCTGATTCTTATGCATTGCGTTTAACACTTTAAGCTCCAGTGTAGCATCTATCGTCTACTTCTTATATGCTGCGTTTAACACTTTGAGCTCTAGTGTAGCATCTATCGTCTACTTCTTATATATTGCGTTTAACACTTTGAGCTCCAGTGCAACATCTATCATTTGATTCTTGGGCGCTGCGTTTAACATTTTGAGCTCTAGTGCAGCGTCTATCGTTTGCTTTTTATGCGCTACATTTAACGTTTTGTACTCCAGCGCAGCGTCTATCGTCTTCTTCTTATGTGCTACATTTAACACTATGTGCTTCAGCGCAGTGTCTAACATCTGACTCTTAAGCTCTGCATTTAACGCTTACGTTCCTTCATTTGCGTCTAATGTTTTGTATTCAATGCGATGTCGTTCCACTCCGTGCAGACGAAGCGGACGTCTAATGTTTCGTGTTTAATTCCCTTTGCCATAACTTTATCATCCGACCTCCAAATGACCTGATTTTTGAATCGATGGATTCTGAACACTCTTTTCTACCTCTCCATAAAAATTTATAGATTTTGGTATAAATTTTGAAAAGATTGATTGAATCAAAGTAAGGGTATCGGTTGGAAGAATATGAATTGGATATATTACTAAACATACTTCGGTATTTGGATGATATCTTGATCGGTAGAGCTCCGAATGAGATGATTCCTATTTCAGTATAAACTAGAGACATAGGGATACAAATATTTTAAAAAAGTTGAATTTTAATTCAGTCGCTATAAATCTCAATTTCTGGATAGAAGTTAAGTATAAAATATTTGTTTCAGCATAAGAACGGTTAGGACATGGGGCCCAACACTTATGGTAATCCGAGAATGAAGATTAGCTAATGTTAGTTAATGAGGGTTCATTAAAATAACCCTGCAGGGTAATATGCTCATGTTTTATGACTCCGAATGTTGGGCTCGAAAACAGGGACCAACAGTTGTGGTATCAAATCTTACATGGGCATTTTGGACATATGTATCAAGTTACATGCATTTTGACATATCTTAACATACAGTAGCAATTGATCCTTAGTCTGAGTCGCAGGTGTATAAGTCACACGCATGGGCATTTATTAAGAGTCCGAGCTAATAGAATTAGTGAAAAGAATGATACCATTTCAAAATTTGAGAAAATTGAAAGTTGTAGGGAATTAGAAATGGGAAATAGTACATGGTTAAATATGACAGATAATGAGTCAATGCATTTGTATTGGTCGAATTGAATATGACACTAATATTGAACTGTGGTGTATATTCCTAAATCTGATAAAGATGTGAATGTATTATCATGGATTGTTTGAGGAAAATAGGGAGACAAGTAGAAATGATGAGATTAAAGTGTACAAGTAGAATGTAATGAAAACAAAATTTGTTACATCCTTAAAAAGATGAAATTGTAACCGAAGTGGTTGTTTGATTAATGCGACAAGAGTTATAATCCTCCGTAAGAAGATAACAAGTGAGAATATTGAGCACATACATATTATATATGTGGAGATGATATAGGAAGTAACCTATGACTTATTGGACATTTGTTAGTCATAGTTCTCATAGTTTAAAGTCTAAAAGGAACTAGAGTAACACATGAAAGTTCTTATAATGATCAATTGGGAATAGATTAAGATTGTTGATGAAGCTACAATGAGTGATGGATTCCAGGAAAAAGAAGGAGGACAATTGTAGCATAGTCCCCACTATTGAGGACAGGTGAAAAAAGAGAAGTGTTGTCAGAATTAAATGAGACTAAGGTATCCTTAGCACAAGTTATTAATTGGTGAATTTTTATAAATGCATCTCTAGATAAGATGCAAATATCTTGATGGTATATAACAAGGCATAAGAGTAAATGAATCTGCTTAATGCTTCACTAAGCCTTTTGCCAAGGGATATTCTAATCATATAAGTTATGGCAAAGATTGGTCTTATTGAGATATTATGAATAGTAAAAATTGGTCTTCTTGAGGTATTAAGAATGGATGATAATGCGATGATGATAACAGTTAATTGATAACGATTGCACGAACAGTATAGATGATAATAGCAAGAAATCTTCTTTCAAAGAAGAATTTCCCTGAATTAGGTTAAGTTGATCAGATGATTCAATTTAAGAATGATCAATGAAGAAACAAATCAGAAATGAATATGTAATGAATCAAAAGTGAATATTAGAGTCATATCCCTAGTGGAGACCCAAGCACAAAAGGTATAATATGATACTGAGAATGCATGTATTTTGTTTGATGTAAAGTATCCAACTATGTGAGTGGATTTTAGGTAACACTATTGCTAATGTGAGGAGATCTTAGATCCATATTATATTCTATGCGAGTATGCACAGGAGATATAAATTAGGTTTTGATGAATGTGTTACCCACACAGGAAGTTAAGATTGAAAATAAATAGAAATGTGTGGAGAAACTAGCATGAATGATCAGACATTAGAGTAAGCCAATGTGAAATTAGAGGAAATTGAATGAAATGAGAAAATCAATCGAGAAAGGAAGGCAATTGGAAAATTGAAAATAACGTGAGATAATGTTACCTCATCAAGGAATTAGTTATTTAAGGAATTACGAGAACTAATCATGGGCATATGGAGTTTTGGAAATATTTTTTCAGGTAATAAATGCCCTGATGGTACTATGGTATTATGGATTAAAATGATCCAAGAAAATTTGATGATATATTAAATGTATTCGAGAAGTTGAGAAGAATAGTTTGAATACTTAAGAAAAGACATGTAAATCATATAAGTATTGAAAGTAAAGAGAATTTTAAGGAATTATAATACCGATATTAATTATATCATTTGGATTTGGAAATTTTATAGTATACAATGATGTTGTATAAAAGATTTGGATAAAAATCCAATGTAGCATGATAAAGTGATTTGATATGCATGGAGACAATTGAAACTTCATGGGTTGATTATTTGATACATGAATTGAAACTTGCTGAAATAGTGATTGCTTGGAGACATTATATGTACAGAAACATCTTGGATATATATAAATATACAGATTATTAAAGTTTAAGGTAATTATTGAGTTGAGAAAATTGAATATGATACTGAGATAGTGGATAGAAGTGCTGAAAGATTATGATTGTACAAATGAGTACTATGCTAGTAAAGCTAGTGTAATAATTAGATGCATTGAATAGGAAATCCCAATAGTAGTGAAACATGAATTCAGATATTGAGGTTATCAGATCTAGTGCAAAAAGGACCATAGAATGTGGAGATGAATTTTGGAAAAATTAAAGTACTATTGGCTATGGAATTGGAGATGAGTTTCACACGAAAGGATTAACAAGCCCAAATTAAAGATTCAGAAATTTTGAATCTTACTAAGAAATTGGAAAGGAATACAAATTTTGAGTTCGAATAGGAAGAATGATACTTTGTGATTGAAATAGAAGTATTTGTACCGATAAAGCTGATTGAGTAAAGAGATTGTTAGAGAAGCATAAACAACAACCTAAGATATACTTCCTAGTAGGAATGTGCCAAAACAACATTTAGCGGCTAAGAATGTAGAATTAAGTGACTCAAGAAAAATGAATGAATTAGGTGAATTAACACCAAAAGTATGGGATACAGTGAAATAGACATAAGAGTTAAGTGTACGGACACTATAGAGATGTGAACCATGAAGTGAAGTAGGAATTGTTTCTAAGAGTATCACCTTACCAAGGTATGCTTAGATAAAGATAAAGGTGTGATCAGGTTAGGAAAAAGAGGGAACTAAGCTCGAATGGTATTGGTCCACATAAAATTATTGAGAGTATAGGACCATTAACATATGAGTTTGTAGTACCAAAAAAAATGTCCTAAATTCATAATGTGTGTCATATGAGTATCATATGAAATATCGATATGATTTGACAATAGTGTTATTGTCTCAAGAAGAGGAAAAAGGTGAGTAATCTAAAATATACTGAGGAAATAGTTAAGATAATATGATATTTGAATAAGTCATTAAAGGATTGATTGAGGCTATTGACTATGGTCATTTGAAAGAAGTGATTCGAGGGATGAAGTTAAAGGGAAAATGGAGAAGCATAAGAGGAAAGCATACCCCTACCTCTTGATCAGTCATATAAGAATTTCGAGGACGAAATTATGTTAAAAGGGGGAGAAATGTTAGCCCCTGGATTTTTTCTCTTGTTAAGCATGATTTAAATAATTATAAAGTTTAGATAGGTGAATTTTTGGGAGTTAAATTTTTTTATGTCTATGTTAATAGAATTTATTTCATGGGTTAGTTAAATTAAAAGTGGTAAGAATGTACAAGGGCATTTGGCAAGACACTTAAGTATAAAAGACATAAGGCATGGAAGGAAGGGCAAATTGGGCATTTCACACTCATTAAGGGTAGAATTGGAAGAAGAAATTGTAGTCTTACATTTTAAGAAGAGAGAAGAACGAAAATTGAAGAGAAAAAGAGAGAGTGTCATGAGGAAGAGAGAGAAATATGAAGAGAAGAAGAGAAGGAGAGAAAGAAGAGAAAACAAGTTAGGGTTTCAATTTTCTTAGCCTTCAAGAGATATTTGGAGGTTGTCTAAGAAGGAAAAAAGGAAGAGGAAGAGAAGAGCTTCCATTTGAGTCAATAATCATTTCATTTAGGTGAAGATTCAAGGTAAGGTCTTACTTACTCTTTTGGATTTCTAGAAATGTTTTAGTTCTTAAAGCTTGGGAAATACATGGGTTTAAGTATTCTAGGATCAATTTTATTGAATGTGCTTTGTGGGTTATCAATTTTTGCAACCCTATTGAATTTGGGAAATTTTGCTTATCTTAAGGGAATCAAGAGAGGTAAAAGAAGCAAAAGGAGAGGCGTCGTTGAGAAAGTATTAGGCAAGGAAATTCAAGCTGGGTTATATAGTTATAATTGAGTTAATGAGCCATAACTATGTTTTCAAAAGTAAGAGAATTAAATGTTTTCAAATGTTTTATAAATGTTGCATGATTGCTATTTGAATGATTTGAGAAATCTTTGAATTATTGGTATATGATTTTGATGATGAACTTTTGAAATGAAGATGGAAATGCATTTGAACCAATTTATGTTATGCCTTGAAAATGTCATGGCATTTTGTATAAACGAAAAGAAAAAAAAAGCATGAAAGTATGAGCATATGTTGAAATGACTTGAGCATAAATTTGCTTGTGATTGAGCAAGAGAGGAACGTTTCGTTAATCACGTGCACGTTGAACCATAGCCTTCTCCCGGCTGCCCGCTTGAGGCCACGAGATCCTGAGAATTTGGACTCATTTTGTTCACGTTGTAAACTTCGGTTTCTCCATTTCATTCCACAAAACTCTCAAGCTATTTGTTTGTGCATTGCATCTTTGAATTGTCAATAATGGTGCATAATTAAGTGTTATGCTTGATGGTTAAATGTATATGCGATGATTATGTTATGATATTTTACTTATGAATTTTTAAGCTAAAATTGTGATTTTTGATTGTTTTTTGTAACGCTTCAGAATCAGACGCTAGATGTAGCATAGGAGCGTAAGGCGTTAAATGCAACACTTAAGAGTCTGATGCTAGACGCTGCGTCTAATGTTTTGTATTCAACGCTACGTCGCTCCACTCCATGCTGACAAAGCGGGCATCTAATGTTTTGTGTTTTATTCTCTTGGCCATAACTTCATCATCCAACCTCGAAATGACCTGATTTTTGAATCGATGGATTCCTAACACATTTTTCTACCTCTCTATAAAAATTATAGCTTTTGATATAAATTCCGAAAAGATTGATTGAATCAAAGTAAAGGTATCAGTTGGAAGGGTATGAATTGGATATGTTACTGAACATACTTTGGTATTTGGATGATATCTTGTTCTGTAGAGCTCCGAATGAGACGATTCCTATTTCAGTATAAACTAGAGACATAGGAATACAAATCTTTTGAAGAAGTTGAATTTTTATTCAGTCTCTACGAATCTCAATTTCTGGATAGAAGTTGAGCACAGAATATTCGTTTCAACATAAGGACAGTTTGGATATAGGGCCTAACACTTATGGTAATCCGAGAATGAAAATGAGCTAATGTTAGCTAATGAGGGTTCATTAAAATAAACCTACAAGGTAATATGCTCACGTTTTATGACTCCGAATATTGGGATCCGAAAATGGGGACCAACAATTTCATTATCAACCACTATAACAAGATATGTATTGCTTAACTAAAAAATCCAAGCTAACTTACACAATACACATATACATCTTTTATAATATAACTCATTTGTATGATTGCATTATACGCAATTCAACTTCATCCAACATAATTAACTAATGATTTTAAAATCAACAATTCAAGTATTCAACATACACAATTACAAAATGAACATATACATCTTATGCAGTGTAACTCATTTTATATGATTACATCATTCAACCATAAACTAAAGATATACACTTACAACTATAACATTTTCAACTTCATCCATTACTCACAACTATAAGTTTACAACTTACTTTGGTAATCTTATAATTCAAATATAAATTAATATTTTGTTACTTATATATTCAATTTATAATGCTTATAATTAGTTTGTTTTCTTTACTAATTTAATTAACATTATTACTAAAATCCTAATTACCAACTTTAATTTAACAATCTTTCACTCACCAATTTTAATCAAATTCTTAGTTTCTTACCTAAATTTTCCAATGCATTAATTTTCTTTATAAATTGACTATGTCTAAATTATATTAAAATTGAACCAACTCACACAGACAATTCCAAATTTCAAATCCAAATTTTCTAATGCATTAATTTTCTTCATAAGTTGACAATGTCTAAATTACATTAAATGAAACTAACTCACACAAACAATTCCAAGTTTCAAATCTAAATTTTCCAATGCATTAATTTTCTTCATAAATTGATAATGCCTAAATTATATCGAAATTGATCCAATTCACACAAACAATTTCAACTTTTAAACCTAAATTTCCTAACTCAAACAAACAATTCCAACAAGTCCAACAATTACAGCCATCACAAAACACACATACATAACCAAATATAATGCAATTGTAATTTAGAGCAAATGCTCACCCAAAACAATCAGAAAATGCAATTAAAAGTTGAGTTGATTCGGTTCAGTTCAAATCAGGTCAAGTTTGGATCTGGATCTGAAAAGTTGAAATTTCAGATCTACAAATTTTGCAATTTACACTCTACAGATGAATTGGGCAGTGGAGAGTGGACAATTGGAACTTGGAAGCAATGGCTAGAGAGCGGTTGGGTAGTAGGTGGCTAGTGGTGTGCATAAGAGAGAAGAGACGATGAATGTTGTGCATGTGTAAGTTGTGACCGTGAGGAAGAGATGATGGTGCAGATGTGGGGTAGTGCCAAGTATGCTGCAGAGAGTCACCAAAGAGGGGAGCTTAGAGAGAAAGGGAGAGAGAAATGAAAAGAGTGAGTTGCAAAAGAGTCGGGAGGTTGTTAATTTTTTTTTTACAAAATGGTCCTTCAACTTTCTAAAATTTACCATATTGGTTAGTATTTAGCCAATATTTTAAATACCTGCTGGTACCAATCAAAATCGTTGGTACTAACCGGTACTAATTAGGTTAGTCTCGTACCAATTTTCAACTGATACGATATTTAGCGCCCTATTACTATGGGCTACATATCGGAACACTCTGAGAACATTCTAGTATATAACCTATGATAATGACACGCTAGAGCATTTACAACATTCACTTAAACATGCCGTCATCATTCTTTATTCTCTTATAAGACATCATCAAGAAGGCATAATATTTTAAAAGCCAAATTACTCATTTCATTACTTAAACCATATGTACATTATAGCTTTACAGTATCATCCGAATATGTACAATGACGAAACTAAATACAAAATATGCTACATATGAGGAATTATACAAAAACTCTATCTAATCCACCAATTTCAGCTGACCAACCTTTGAGCCATTTCTTCTTTCCAAAAATACAAGAATATTGCTTCTTGTAAAATCTCTCAGTAGCTAATGTCCTCTCTTGACCCTGAAAAATCAACGTTGCAATTTTGGTGAGTTTTGCGAACTCAATAAGGTAACCATCATCGATGGTTCACTCAATTCATAGAACATATCACATATGTAAACACATAATTCACATCTTCGCATTTGCATAAAGTATCACATTTCACATTCTCATTTAAAGGTGAGACAAACATACATTTCAATCAATCAACATACGTATAACAATGTATATGAAATGCTCATGTGATTCTTTTCTAATTATTACGTTGTTGTGACTGAGTGCCTAAACTGTCTCGTATCTATTATGAATACTGGGCTTATTTATATTGCCCCTTATCCGTTAGAGATACATGGCTCATTTTACATAGTGAGCCTTTGGCTCTTAATCACATTTGGAGCTTTAAGCTCATTTTTAATGGCTACTTAGGTCATAGCTCTCATTATTTGGTCATGCATTCATGTATGGAATGCATCTCTCATGTTCAATCAATCATGTCAAGAAGCACCAATTTCATCACATTCACATACAAGTAGCACTTCAATATTACATTCATGCATCAAGTCTTGGACCTTCATTGTTTGGCGTCAACATAATCAAATCACATTCATATCATCATTCAAAACATATTCTAAAGCAAACAATTAATTGAGTGAAATCATCTAGGTTTCTCACAGTTTGCTCCAGAAGCTATTGCCTTGAAGTCCCGACAACGTCTAGATGATAGTGCTCTATATGTTTCTCTATATCATGCAAAACATACACATTTATATACATCACAACTTTGCACAATTATAAGTATTCATTTATGCATATTTATGTATATGAAATATGTACGATGCATGTTCAATGACATTCCCGGGTATATATCCTTAATACATGTCTCATAACCTATTAAAAAGATCTTTAAATCATTCCTTAACATCTACAACACTTTTCTTGCCTTAATGGATCAATCCAACATCAACTAAGCTTATTCAAGTTTATAATCAAGCCTAAATATCTCTTGAGAAAAACATTGATAAGTCATTCATCTATAAACAAACATATCTTGGGGAAAAATGCATAAATTTTTTTTATAGATGCCAGATTTTAAGACTCTTTCAAAGAGGACTTTGAGATCTACAACTTTCATGAAGACCTTAAAGAGAGATTTTACCATCTAAAGGGGTCAAAATTGGGAATTTCTTAAAGTATACAGTGAATGTCCTCTAAACGGAAATACATTGCACCAAAATAGACATAAATGGGGCTGAAGTGTTTTCCAGACCCGTGAAGGTTCGTTTAAAGGACATGGATGAGGCAAGGAGTCTTTCCAGACCTAAGAAGGTTCGTTTAATGGACCTAAAGTCTGTCTAATGGACAAAGGTGAGACAAAACTCACTCAAGAGCCTTTCCAAAGGTTTCTACATCTATCCTAACCTTACTTTCACTCTAAATTGTCCCAAATTCACTTCCTTTAATGCAACATCATTTCATAACAATT
>JANSVA010104999.1:0-10443 GCA_025504915.1 Erythroxylum reticulatum
CTTAAAGTAAACTCTTACATGGAGATAAATCACAACACTACAGTCTAAACCACAATCAAGCGACCAACTTGATTATTCAATAGTGAATCAATTAATTTAGATTATAGTAATATACATGTTTCCTAAACATCTCTATGTATATGCATATTATTTAAAAAAGAATCTTGGTACCTTATGACTAGTTATATAATGCTCATACATATAAAACCAAACTCTTTTGTTTCATTAACAATAAATTTTTTCGTTACAAAACTACAATTGGAAGAAAATTAAGTTACATTTAAATATACTTACTTTTCAGGGCACTATATTTTTATAACTCCAACAGAGATGTGTCTCAGATTTGGAGTTTTCTTAGGTTAGTAGGTTATTATAGGAGGCTTGTTGAGGGATTTTTATTGATCTCAACCTTTTTGATAAAGCTTCTGAGAAAGAATGTGCCTTTTTTATAGACTGATGAGTGTCAGAGGAGTTTTGAAGAGTTAAAATATCGATTAACTATGAAACCTGTGTTAGCTATGCCATCTAGATCTGGATGATATGTTGTATATAGTGATGCTTTATACTGTTTAGAGTTATGTAAATATAGTGCCCTAGAAAGCAAGTGTATTTACATACAACTTAATTTTTTCTGGTTGCTTTTCGTAATGAAAATATTTATTATTAATAAAACAAATGAGTTTGGTCTTATTTGTATAAGCATAATATAACTAATCATAAGGTACCAAGATTCTTTTGTAAGTAATATACATATACATGAAGATGTATAGGAACCATGTATATTATTAGCATCTAAAATAATTGAATCACAGTTGAATAATCAAATTGGCCGCTTGATTATGGTTTAGACTATAGTGTTACGATTTATCTCCGTGCAAGTAAAGGCGTTTACTTCAAGGGAAAGATGAGTTTTATACTATGAAAGTGGTTGACTATTGATAATGGCGCTATTAAATGAATCAGGAATCAAGTATGTTTTTAAAGAATAAAGTTGGTCATTACTTTAATCTTAAAACATACACCTTAGCATTCTTTTATCACGAACCACAATCTTAGTGAGTGGTGAACTCATATATGTTTCATTATAATTCTTGATATGATTGGAATGCATTTTTATAGTGTATCAATTCAGTGTCTACATGTTGGAATTATTAATTGAATCATGTATAAGGGAACATTCACTCAAATAAAGAGTTTATAGTGATATTCTCACTTCTAGATGTTTTATAGAGATTGGTGATTAAACTGGCTCTAGTAGTTTGATGAACTAGCTATCCATCAAGTCTTAACATCAAGATGAGATCTTACGTGTTAATCACGATATAGAGTAAAATGGAAGACCTAGAAGGAAAAACCAACATAAGGAACAAACAAAAATTTTCCCCTTTATTGTGTGGGTGGCTATAATATAGTTCACAATAAAGTTTACAATTGGACATCTTATTTGAAACATGCATTCTCATAATATTTAATAATTTAAGAGTTCAACCAATTGTCTTTAGTGGAATGACATTTGATTAGTAAGCTTGAATTAATTCAAATGAGGTTAAATTAATTTCAGGCTTATTGGAGCTTGAATTATATAAGCCCAATTAAATTCCTCATTTGGCTTCTACGAAAGTTATCAAGCAAAGAAAGAAATATAAATAGAGGTTTTAAAGCCTATGATTGAATGTTAGGCTTACTTGAATTAGAATCCCAAATGAACATTTAATATTGGGCTTGACTTTAATTTGATTTAATTAATTAGATTAATTAAATTGAAACGAAGTTATTGAAAAAAAATGAGGGCATATTTTGGTTTTTGATATCTAAATGTGCAACTGCACATTTAGCATTGAATTGATAAATTTAAGATGACTTTTATCATGCTTTATCATCATTAAATGGAGTAATGATTTTATCATTAAATTGCTTAATGGATGTCTTTTAATGATGGCATGTAATATAATTTGATTAAAGAAAAAAGAGGTGCATTGGAAGTACTCTCTCCCTTCTTTCATTTCATAAAAAAAAGTGAGATGGTCTCATTTAGGTTATTGGTCTTTTCATATAACCATCTTAAAACAAATGAGTAGAGTCTCATTTATTGGCTTCCTTATGGTTGATTAAAGAATGAAATGATGCATTGGATGCACAACACTTCTTTCTTTCATCATAATTAAAATTGAGAGAGTGTGAGGAAGGGTTCTTGCATGTTTGATTCACCTTCTCTTATCTTACATATGCTAGCCAAAACTTGAATAAGAAGAGTCTCATTTTTTGCTTGTTTCTTATGAGGAAAATCTCCCCAAAATATTTCTTCTCCTTTCCCACAAAAGGATCTTGTTAACCAGGTTGTCCAAGAGGAACAAGTGGTAGATCAGATTGGTCAAGGATACAACAATGAGGAGAGGATACAATGACAAGGAGAGGAAACGAAAGCGAGGAGTCAAAGCTATAGCAAAGAGTTAGAGAGGATACAAAAACAAGGAGTCAAAGCTATAGTAAGGAGTCGGTATAATTCTATATTATTCTTATGCTAATTATTTTCCTTATATCGTATCATAAATGGCTGAAACATGTTGATTTGGTAATTCCATCTTGTTCTAATAAAATCTAGTTATTGCTTATATTTTGAAAATGTTGTTTCCATATATGAGAATAAAGATTTTATTTGTAATGCAATAATTAAACAGAGATTGTTCTTTATAGAACCTATGACAGGCTTAGTAGACACCACGGAATTAATAAAAACAAGACAATCCTAGGACTCTAGAATTAATTCAAAATATATATGGCACTTAAGAATGGGTCATATCAATCATAAAAAACTTGATAGATTAGTGAAGGATGGGATAATTGTGAGCTTAAATAATGATCAATTACCCACATGTGAATCTTGTATTGAAGGAAAAATGACTAAGGCCTCATTTCCTTCCAAAAGAAACATATCTAAATCACGTTGGACCTGGTACATACTAATGTGTGTGGGCCCATGAATATACAAGCGGGAGGAGGTTATGAATATTTCATAACCTTTATAGATGGTTACTTTAAACATGATTATTTGTATTTTATGCAATATGTCAAAATGGATTCAAGAGTTGAATCAGAAGAGCATCCTAATCATCAAGTAGTGCCTAGACATAGTGGTTGGGATGTGAGACAACCAAACATATATCTAGGTCTAGGAGAAGGTGTAATTTCCAACTTAGACTAAAAAGAAACAGATCCTATTACTTATACATAGGCTATTAATGATGTTGATGTAAGAAAAATGACTTATGGCGATGGAATCAGAAATAGATTCCATGTATACTAATGAAGTTTGGATCCTTGTAGATCCACTAGATGTAAAAGCCATAAGGTGTAAATGGATCTAGAAAAGGAAAAGAGGATTTGATGGAAAGTTAGAGGCTTTTAAAGCTAGATTGTTAGTTAAAGGCTATAATCAAAAAGAGGGTATAGGCTATGAGGAGACTTTTTATGTAGTTGTCATACCTAATTCTATTAGAATTCTTTTAGCTATAGCAGCCTATTTTGATTATGAAATATGGAAAATGGATGTCTATACCTCATTTCTTAAGGGGGATCTTAAGGAGACCATTTATATGGCCTAACCTGAAGGATTTGTTGAGCCAGGTAATGAGCATAAGGTATGTAAATTACAGAGGTCTATTTATAGACTTAAGTAAGCATCTAGGTCTTGGAACATTAGGTTTGATAAGTCTATCAAAACCTATGGGTTCATACAAAACTTAGATGAGCCTTATGTCAATAAAAGGATACAAGAAGGCCATGTTACTTTTCTAATCTTGTATGACGATGACATTCTGCTTATTAAGAGTGATGTAGGAATGTTATCTACGGTTAAGGGATGGCTAAATGAACAGTTCTTAATGAAGGATTAGGAAAGGCCAGCTATGTTCTAGGGATCAAACGTATAAGGGATCGTAAGAACAAACTGACAGCCTTGTCTCAAATAACCTACATTGAGAACATGTTAAATAAGTTTGCCATGCAAGATTCCAAGATGGGTTTCACACTTACAAGACATGAAATCAAACTTTCAAAGGAGTAAACACCTAAGACGCAAGATGAGGTCGAACGCATGCATAATATTCCATATGCTTCGATAGTTAGAAGTTTAATGTATGATATGATTTACACTAGACTTGATATTTGTTATGCAATGAGACTCGTAAGTAGATTCCAATATAATCCAGGAATGGAGCATTGGACTGCGGTTAAGTGGATATTAAAGTATCTTTATAGGACGAAGAACTTAATGCTTATTTACTCTAGAAGTAACCTTATTCTGGTAAGATATATAGATTTTCATTTCCAATCAGATGTTGATTTAAGGAAATCAACTTTTGGTTGTATATTTTTTTTAGGAGGTGAAGCCATGGTCTGGAGGAGTGTCAAGCAATGTTTTGTTGATGATTTGAATATGGAGGCTAAGTATGTTGCTACTTGCAAAGCAGAAAAAGAAGCAGTCTAGGTCCTTAAGTTCCTAAATAATTTGGAGGTATTTCTTGAGGTAGAAAAGGCCATTACACTTTATTGTGGTAATAGTGGGGCAGTGGCTAATTCTAAAAAACCTTGAAACCACAAAACTATCAAACATATTGAGAGAAGGTATCATCTCATAAAGGAGATAATACAATGTGGTGAGGGGAATATGATAAAGATTCATATAGACCAAAACCTTGCTAATCCATTTACAAAATGCTGTCTCAAAAGAGTTTTAAGGGTTAACAAGGATGGGAATAAGGGATATGTCAAACTTACTTTAGGGTAAGTGGGAGATTGTTGTAGTTATGTAAATATAGTGCTCTAGAAAGCAAGTGTATTTACATATAACTTAATTTCTTCCAGCTACTTTTTGTAAAGAAAATATTTATTATTAATAAAACAAAAGAGTTTGGTTTTATTTGTATGAGTATAATATAACTAGTTATAAGGTACCAAGATTCTTTTGTAACTAATATACATATACATGAAGATGTATTCGAAACATGTATACCATTAGAATATAAAATAATTGATTCACAGTTAAATAATCAAGTTGGTCGCTTGATTATGGTTTAGACTATAGTGTTGCTATTTATCTCTATGCAAGTAAAGGAGTTTACTTCAAAGGAATGATGAGTTTCATATCATGATAGTAGTTCACTATTGATAATGGCACTATTAAACGAATCTGAATTCAAGTATGTTTTTAAAGAATAAAATAGGACATTACTTTAATCTTAAAACATTCAACTTAGGCAATTTCTTATTATGGACCACAATCTTGATTAGTGGTGAGCTCATATGTGTTTCATTATAATTCTTGATATGATTGGAATGGATTTTTACAGACTATCAATCCAGTGTCTACATGTTGGAATTATTAATTGAAACATACATTAGGGAACATTAACTTAAATAAAGAGTTTATAGTGATATCATCACTTCTAGATATTTCATGGAGTTTAGTGATTGAACTGGCGCCAATAGTTTGATAGACTAGCTATCCATCAAATCTTAATACTAAGATGAGATCTTACGTGTTAATCACTATTAGATTGAAAAAAGAAAACATGTCATATTTGGAGAAGGTAGATTTCAAATTTTTTTAGAAATATAAATCACAGCGAAAGCAATATATCTAAATCATCATGCTAATCTATACATGATATAGTATAAGGATAATAATAAACATAAACAAGATGACGATTATTACCGACTCCTTTGTTATAGCTTTAACTCCTCGTTGTGCTATCCTCTCCTTCTTCTTATATCCAACCCTAGCTTTACTGTTAATGGGCATTTTTATATTAATTTTAGATATATAATTTATTAAACTCTTGTCCATTTATGTTTAAATTGCACTAATTAAGAGCTATTTGTTTTAATTTTAGGTATATATTGGATTTGGAATGTCTAATACCATAAATCAAGAAAAACTTTTAAAGAAAGCAAGGTGTACTTGAAAGAAATTAGACTTCAAAAAGATTAAGACAACAGTCCAACGCAAGAAGAAGAAAATGGAACATAACAATCCAAACGCAAGCATCGCACAAGAAGTAAATGACAACGTAGAGGGCAAAATGGAGAGGTGTGCATGAGTTTTACAAGGTTTTGGAGTGGGCACTACACATTAACGGTGGACCAAGACTAAACACTTAATTTGTCACATCAAAGGGAAGAAGAATGAGACATCAGTGTGAGATTTGGTGGCTTAGGCATGTTTTTGTTGAATATAGCAAACAACGTGGATAGAAGAACAAGTTTTTGGTACCATTTCCAGGCAATAAATTCCTTATTGTGATTCATTAGATTAGACGGTATTAATTATCTTAGATTTAATTCTTGCTTCATTGTTTATTAGCATATTTTAAATGTTTTCTTGATTCCTTTACTTCAATAGTGTTTTATTTTCCATTATTAGCTATGTTATTATTTTCTTTTTATTTATTCCATTTTGTTTATGCTTACTCGTGTTCAAAAGCCCGAGAATTTGCTACTAGATACTGAGATTGAAAAAACTGCTAGTAGGTTGCATAAGGAAACTAGATTGGCTTTGAGTGGTAACACAGTAGAAAGGAATAGAGAAGAGCAGTTTGTAGAGATGGAACAACAGGAAGAGAGGTTGATGACATATACTGAAGAGAGAAGGGAGTTAACTATGATGGATTTGACTATGGGGCACAACAACAGACTTACGCCTCCCATTATAAGGCCAACGATCACAGCTACGAGTTTTGAAATTCCTCACAGCATTACATCCATGGTGAGAGCATCTCAATTTGGAGAATTGCCTTTGGAGGATCTGAACACGCATTTGGAGACATTTTTGGATATTTTTGATTTGTTCAAGCATAATGGAGTATCAGAATGTGTAAAATTAAGGTTATTCCCATTTTCTTTAAGGGATAAGGCTAGAGCATGGTTGGCTAGTTTGCAGTTAGGATCGATTACTATATGGGATATGATGATGAGATTATTTTTGGCAAAATTTTTCCCGCCTGCCAAGGTTGCAAACATGAATAATGAGATCACTTCCTTTACTCAATATGAAAATGAAAGTTTATATGAAGTGTGGGAGCGATTTCGAGATATGTCGGCACAATGTCTTTGTCTTAGTTTCTCTACATGGTAGCAAGTCAATACTTTTTATGCATGAATTGTAGAACCCCACTCCTGCAAGAGCCGAACCTAACATCGATGGTGATATCCAAGTCCGTGCCCCGCAAGGGTGGCGTGCTAATGCACTCAATCATTCAAAAGTTGATATAAAATTTTTTTCTTTCTCTTGAAGTCACAAACACACACTATGCGGAATCCAATCATCATATACAGTCAATAATAATTTCAATGGCTATTTGGGGCCCTTTCACAAATAAAAAGCACTTAAGTCAGTTTGACTTTGCAAATGACATAATCATTTGTACAAAAGTTCATAATACACAATTTTATACAAAAATAAGAAAGCACTAACGCAGACGCAAACTGATACCGACCTCTATTCTTCACTTGTATGCTGTAGCTATACTCCTGTTAGCCTAACGAGGTATTCTTCTAGTACTAAAAAATAGTTACAAATTTTGGGTGAGTTTTGCGAACTCAATGAGTAACCATCATCGATGGCTCACCCAGTCACATAACATATTATTTCACGTTCACATAAATTCACGTCTCACATTCAATGGATGTCGACCTTATAATGCTATACGCATGAGACTCACATTCGTTCTTATTGTTGTGCCTGAGTACCTGTCACTCACATATATAGAATACTGGCCCATAGGTTCAGTCAGAACAAAATACTGGCCCGTAGGCTCAGTCACATCACATAATCACAGAGCATAGCTCTATGTGGAAGCGCTTCATATAGGCGACTCAAGTCACAATGCCTTTATATTTCATGCATTCATACCATGAAATCTATGACACATATTGCATGCTCTTACTGATCACAAATACTTATCATCGGACTGTAGTCTGGCATTCAAAGTTAAATTGAGAATCACATCTTATTTGCATGCAATGTCACATTCGGAACACATGTAGCTCATTTCATTCAGATGCACATAACACTCCAATATCTTATACAAATATCACAGTCATCGGACCTCCTATCCGGGACCTACATAAACATAATACATTCATAAAATCATCCAGAAGGCATGTAATACAGAATTTCAGATAACAAACAATAAGGGAAGACCATCTAGGTCTACTCACAGTACGCTCCAAATTAGCATTTGCTTTTGAATTCTAGGAATGCCTGAAAGCGGACACATGACCTGCATAACCCATTTATGGAAGACACACATTGCACACTCATCAATAATTGCACACGTAAAAACATTCATTTATACACAATTGTAATAATGGACTATGTACAATGTATGCTCAATGACAATCCCGGGCATATGTTCTAGAACACATATTATGCTCATTCCCGTTTCATAGTTCATATATGTCTAATTTAACTTAGCCTTACCCTTCATTTGTACATAATCTTTTTAAATCCTCCTTTCCATCTTTACCTTTTTCATGTGTCTAGTTTATTCATAAGCTTACACCTCAAGAACACTTGGTTACTTTATATCATAACTCAATTTCTCATCATCTCTTTTCTAACCTCATATGATCTCAAAATATTCAAATCATCATCCAATAGGAATCCAATTGAAAATACCATAATGCAAAATCACTAAAATTGATTCTAGAATACTTAAACCCAACATTTTCTAAACTTAATGAGCTAGAATCCTTTCAAAAATCCAAAAGATTCAAAATTACCTTACCTTCATTCTTCACCAAATGAAGGAATACTTAGCTCAAAGGGAAGCTCTTCTCTTCCTCTACTTATTTCCCTTCTTGATCTACTTCAAAATCTCTCTTGTAGGCTAGGGAAATTGAAACCCTAGCTTGTTTTCTCTTCTCTATCTCTTTCCCTTCCTCTCTTTGTACTTCTCTCTCTTTTCATGACATTCTCTCTCTTTTCTCTAAAATTTTCATTCTTCTCTTCTACTTCCTTTTATTCACGTGTTTCTGCTTCATTTATAGGCAAGACAACACTTCTTCTTCCAATTGTGCCTTTAATGATTGAGAATTGTCTCATTTGCCCTTCCATTTATGCCTTATGTCTTTTATAGTTAAGTGTCTTGCCAAAAACACCCTTGATCATTCTAACATAACAATTTATTCTAAAAAACTCTTCTCTATTATCTTACGTTTCCAATGACACCGAAAGCATTCAATTTGGTTCAGTAGTGTGAAAGTTATACTCCAATATCTCCAGATTGCTTTTATTCCGAGACAGTACCCTATACTCAACTTCCATCCAAAACTTAAAACTCTTAAAGTCCTATTAAGAATCATATCTCTTCATAAAATTTGTATCCCTATGTTTCTAGTTTACCATAAAATCCTGAAAACATCAAAATACTGAAGTATGTTCAGAGAGGTAACACCAGTTCATATTATTGAAGAACACACTCACTGTACCTGTCCCACTCTTTTCACTAACCATTTCTCCATTAGCTTTATATGGATATAATTCTTGGTGGAGATGTATATCAATGTCTTAATAATCCAATGATTTAAGAATCAAGTCATTTGGATGTCTAGAGAAGAAATTATGGTCAAAAGAATCCAACATGTTCATATATTTACCGTATTGTACATGTCTTGGCGCAATTGCTATAACTCTGACTACAGATGTCAGATTTATTTCGTTTTTGAACTATAAGAAAGAGGACTTCAAAATCTACAACGTTTTTCAGACCTTTAAGGCCAATTCTATCTTCTGGCTTCTGTTTCGTCTCACTTTTGCATTGTCTCACTTTCTTTTCATCTTAGTTCTATCATCTCATTTTCTTCCGTCTCATTTTTATCGTCTCATTTTCTTCCGTCTCATTTATTCCATCTCATTTCTTCCATTTCATTTTCTTCCATCTCATTTTCTTCCGTATCATTCTCTTCCGTCTCATTTTCTTCCCCCAAAACATCTCCACTTATAAGGATCTTAACTTTTGACTCTGATATCCAAAATTTTCATACTATATACCGTTAGAAATATAAAAGAAAGATATACAACTTTCCAGAAGTATCTTTCCTGAAATATATTTATATCAATTCCAAATTTTCTCCTAAATTCCAAAGATGAAATTTCCATTCCTACACCAATGTACTGCACCAAATTCTTAACTTCATGAAAGTTTGAGTCTCTTAAAGACAGAATTTAAATTCAATGTCTTCATAAGAAATGTAGCCATATATCTCTATTTTAATCCAAATTAAGAATCATCTTGTTTGGATAACTAGAGAAAACGTTGTGACTAAAAGACTAAAGCATATTCAGTAAATATTTTCCAGATCACTATTATCACAACTCATACCAAGATCACTTTCTCTGCTCCCTCTACTTCTCCTTTTCAATAAAATCACATTTAATATTAA
>JANSVA010105030.1:0-10441 GCA_025504915.1 Erythroxylum reticulatum
TTCTTCTCCTTTCCTACCAAAGGATCTTGTTAGCCTAGTTGTCTAAGGAGAACAAGTGGTAGATCAGATTGGTCGATGATACAATAATAAGAAGAGGATACATCACCTTATATTGGATACATTGCCAAGGATAGGACAACACAGTGAGGAGTTAAAGCCATAGCAAAGGAGTTGGTATAAATTTATATCTTATTATTATGTAAATTATTTTCCTTATACCATATCATGTATGGCTTGGAATGTTGTTTTAGTTACATTGCTTCTGATGCAATTTTGATTTCTAAAAAGTTTTGAAATCTACCATTTCATCTAAATATAGCATGCTTATGTTTTCGATTCAACAATTGGTATGAGAGACAGTTTTCCTATGCATGATTTTGATTCCTATATGTGATGTATGGGTTGGCAATCATTTTTGCATGCTGCATATTTTTATGTTGTAGAAATATATATGGTGTATGTTTTGCTTTTTGTTTATCCATAGGTTCTTAAGTTACCTTGTAAGTTTTCTTCATTTGGTTTATAACAAGGATGGTGGCCTATCATCGTTATATTTCCTCCTTGATTTCATTTTTATGTTTCTTTTGTTATGTAATGTACAAAATCATATAATGATGAAGATGAAGAAGTCATAGATGAAGAAATGAAGAGGTAAAGTTTCAGTTTTGATTATGGTGTCTTAGTTAAATTTCGGTTTTTGGAAAACAAAAGTGCTGGAATTTTGTTTTGACAAATTTTTGGTTGTATGAACATTTTTGTAACAAAGTTTTAGTTTTTACAAGTGCTGTAATTTTTATGTCCTATACATAAGTTTCGGTTTTGGTGAAAAATAAGTGCAGATTTTTGTTTTCTTTTGGACAAAAATTTGGTTTTATGAAAATCAAAATTTTGTTGGAAAAGAAAAGTCATTACACACTTTTTACCGAATGGGCCGAGTTATGTGAGTTAAGAGTTCGAAGCAAAAGATCCAAGTCCAAGAAGAAATTGTTGGGCCTAAAAGCCTTGTAATTGTATTTATGTTTCTAGGATGGACAATCAAAAGTGACTTATTAGTTCAAGAGATGAATGGATAACTGAATGCAAATAATATGTGATATTATATGATTGCATGTCATTTAGAAAATTTCCAACCCTAGGCTTTTCCATGTATTCATTATGTATGAGATATATAATGAAATAATATAGGATGGATAATAAATCGCATCTAGACAAGATGGTATTTATTAAAACTTAAAGCCCAAAAAGATTGAGTGGGAAAGGACGCTCATGTGGGAGTCCACGGTCTCTATATAATGACCCATTGGCATGTGGTAAAGTGTTAATACCCACTAAAGGGCATGAATCCTAGATATTGAATGGTTTGGGTCTCCTTAAGGATAAGTCCACCTATTGTTAGCAAATGTGACCTCCCCTTGAGGAATGATTTGTAAGTACCTTTAATGGATGAACCAAATGGTTAATACACTCAACATAATTTATCAAAAACCTGCCTACTATAGCTCTGTTGATAAATGTATGGACCAAATTATGAGGCTTCTTTAAAAGTTAGGCATGAAGATGCTTGGTAGCTTTTCTATTAGGAGGGTCTCAGTTTTTCTTTTAATGGATAAGATGGTCCACCTTCACTTAGTCTGTTATATATAAGAAAAATAACCCTCGTATAAAGATTAAATTTTTTAAGTTTTGTTAAATCTATCATCATACATACATGCATCATGATTTTAAACAAAGTTCCAATATTGTTGACTAGTATGCTCATCCTTTAATAATTTTTTTCAGACATAATCACCACAAAATGAATCCACTCACTTTGCTCTTGACTAATGACAAATTGAAAAATGGAGAGAATTTTAACAAATGGAGACGTAACCTTCACATTGTTTTTTAATATGAACAAATTTCATAAGTATTAACTGAAAATGAGCCTATACCTCCGAGTGGAGATTCAACTCCTGAGCTAGTCCAATAACATGAGTGATGGAAGAATGCTAATAAAACTACTAAGTTCTATATTCTCGCTTCTGTTAGCAGCATGTTGCAAAAATAAATTGCTTATATGAAAACTACTAGTGCAATGGTCCATCACCTACATAAGATATTTGGTGTGAGGACTAAGTATGCAAGGGTGAAAGCTATCCCAACCTTTCATAATCTCAGATAAAAACTTGGTGAACTAATGCGGGATTACATGCTTAAGGTAATCTCTACGGTCATTCAGGCTGAGATGCTTGGGGCAGACATAGATACGGGCACGCAAATGATTATGATAATTAATAGCTTAACTTTTCTTTTTAGCAATTTAAGTTAGACTACGAGCTCAATAGCAAGGATTACACCTTGAGTGAGTTGATGAATACTCTTCAGAGTATGGAGGAGATAATGAATATCAAGACTCATGGGCCACAAGCTAATGTAGCATCTTCTTCTAAGCCTAAGGGTAAGGGCAAGCAAAAGAAGGGTCTATTGAAAAAAAAGTCCCAAATAGGGGTCAAGGCCTAATCCATGAAAAAGAAAGCCTAAAAGAACACCAAGGGAAAGTGTTTCCTCTCTGATGAGATGGGTCACTGGAAAAGAAACTGTCCAGTCTACCTTAAGTCCCTCAAAAGCAAACAAGGTATGGGTTTCCTAAGTTTATTAGGAACTAGAAATGTGGCAGATTTATCTGATTCTTGGACATAAGATTCAGGATCCACTGACCATATTTGCAATTCTTTACAGGGGTTCCAATAAAGGAAAAGACTACCTAAAGGCCATTTTCAAGGCAAGATAGCAGATGGATCCTACGTTTCAACAGAATCAGTAGGATTTGTTATTTTATACTTTCTTAATGGTCATATATATTTGGAAGATGTATATTACATCCCAATGATTATAGGGAACATGATTTCTGTTTTTTGTTTAATAAAATATGGTTATTCCTATATTTGAAAATGTTGTTTCAATATATGAGAATAAAGATTTTATTTGTAATGCAATAATTAAACAGGGATTATTTTTTATATAACCTATTACAGGCTCACTAAACACCACAAAATTGATAAAATTAAGACAATCTATTGGAAATAGGGCTCTATTGGAAATGGTAAGATCAATGATGTCATACGCTAGTCTTCTAGAATCGTTCTGGAGGTATGCCATACAAACGGAAACCTATTTTCTTAACTTTGCTCCATCCAAATCGGTGCCTAAAACACCTAAGGAGTTGTGCCGAGTGCCTTTATTGCAACACCTAAGGACTTAAGGCTACCCAGCCTATGTTCTAAGACCTAAATCCATAAAGATGGAACTAAGGTCAGAAGTATCTTTGTTTGTAGGATATCCTACGGGTACTCGAGGGTACTATTTTTATAGTCCTTAGGACAGGAAGGTATTTATGTTGACAAATGCATCCTTACTAGAGGAAGAGTTTGTGAGAAATCATAAAAGAACAAGAGAAGTAGTACTCAAAGAATTAGCTATTTCATCCAAACCAAGAGTTGATTTGGATATAACAGAACAAGATGTTGAAATGGATTTAAAAGCTGAATCTAAAGAGCAACCTGAACATCAAATAATGCCTAGATATAGTGGGAGGGTTGTGACACAACTAGACAGGTATCTAGGTCTAAGAGAAGGCATTATAGTCATATCAGACCAAGAAGAAATGGATCCTATTACTTATACATAGGCTAGAAATGATGTTAATGCAGAAAAATTACTCAAGCCGGTGGAATCGGAAATAGATTCCATGTATACCAATGAACTCTAGTTCCTTGTAGATTTACCACCAGATGTAAAAGCCATTGGGTGTAAATGGATCTATAAAAGGAAAAGAGGATCAGATGGAAAGGTAGAGACCTTTAAACCTAGATTGGTAGATAAAGGCTATACTCAAAAGGAGGGTATAGACTATAAGGAGACATTTTCTCCAGTTTCCATGCTTAATTCCATCAGAATTCTTTTGGCCTTAGTAGCCTATTTTGATTATGAAATATGACAAATAGATGTCAAGACCATATTTATTAATGGGTATCTTAAGGAGACCATTTATATGGCCTAGCTAGAAGGATTCATTGAGTCAGGAAATGAGCACAAGGTATGTAAATTGTAGAGGTCCTTTTATGGGCTTAAACAGGCATCTAGATATTGAAACATTAGGTTTGATATGTCTATCAAAACTTATAGGTTTATACAAAACCAAGATGAGCCTTGTATATATAAAAGGATACAAGAAGGCAAGGTTACTTTCCTAAAGCCTATATGTTGATGACATTCTGCTCATTGGGAATGAAGTAGGAATGTTATCAATGGTTAAGGGATGGTTGAACAAACAGTTCTCAATGAAGGATTTAGGAGAGGCAAGCTATGTTATAGGGATCAAACTTATAAGAGATCGTAAAAACAAACTAATAGCCTTGTCTCAAATAACCCACATTGAGAACATGCTCAATAAGTTTTCTATGCAAAATTCTGAGAGGGGTTTCACACCTGTTAGACATGGAATCAAACTTTCAAAAGAGCAAGCACCTAAGACCTAAAAGGAAGTCGAATGCATGCGTAACATTCCATATGCTTTGGTAGTTGGAAGTTTAATGTATTCTATGCTTTGCACTAGACTGGATATCGGTTACACAGTAGGACTAGTAAGTGGATTTCAATCCAGTGTAAGAATGAAGCATTGGACTGCGGTGAAGTGCGTACTAAAGTATCTTCATAGGACGAAGAACTTAATGTTTGTTTATTCTGGAAGTAACCTTATTCCGACTATATAGATTCTAATTTCCAATCAGATGTTGACTCAAGGAAATCAACTTTTGGTTCTATTTCATCATCTTTGTTCTTCACCACAGTGATCCTCATCTTCTTTGGAACCACATAGATAGGCGCCACCCATCTACTATTAGTGATCAAATAAATAACACCTACATCCAAAAACTTAAGTAATTCAGTTTTTACCACCTCCATCATGGGCGGATTAAGGCGTTACTGCATCTCCCTTATTGGCTTTGAATTTTCGTCCAATAGTATGTGATGCATACACTTCGAAGGACTAATGCCTTTGATGTCAACCAACATCCTATGCCTGTCTTATGTTCACAAAGAACATTCAACAATCATTCCTCGTGCATACTCGTTAGATTCTTTGCAATAATAACCAGTAAATTATTGTTATCACCGAGAAACACCTACTTAATATTTTTAGGCAAAGGCTTCAGCTCAAGCTCAAGTGTATACATAACAGATGCCAAAAGTTTCTTATACGATATAGGAAGATCAATGAAAGCCACCTCATAAGGAATAGGGGAAGTATATGTAATGCAAAAAAATCAATGACTTTCGGAGGCAAGCACAATGCACGCATATCATCATCATAATCACCACTATAAATCACAACATTCTCACTACCAAAATCGTGCCACATTGTCAAGTCTAGACCATTATTGAATTCTAACTCAAAGTGATCATATACAAGCTCATCAATATCATCTAGACATTAATCGAGTAAACATGATCAAGTGGATATCAGAGAGCATTACTAATATTGAATTCAACCATATCACCTCCTACACGTATGGAAAGCAGATCATGTTCACAATCAATCTTGGTTCTAGCAGTCTTTAGAAAAGGTCTGTCAAACAAAATAGGCGTACTCCTATGTGAAGTGTCCATGTCCATGACAAGTATATAAAAGTCACAAGGAATCAACAAAGCACCTATTTTAACTAAGATGTCCTCTACCAAACCAAGCAGATAAACGAAGGAACGATCCGCTAACTATATAACCACACTCGTCATATGCAAAGGCTCTAGACTCAAGGAATCATACACATATTTAGGCATCACACTAATGGATGCACCTAAGTCACATAAATCCCTCTCAAATGAGGTGTTACCTATTATGCACAGAATGGCAACCGTGCTAGGTTCTTTCTGCTTGCATTAGATATTCGGTTTCATCACAACAGAAATGAATTTACCCATGTTCACCCTCTCGTGACCTTTTAATCGATGGGCACACTTAGTCATGTAAAGTTCCTTCAAAAAATTTGCGTACTTCGAGACTTGATAAATTGCATCAAAAAGTGGAATGTTGATCTCTACCTTCTTGAACAAATCAAAGATGTCCCTCTCTTTCTCCTCTTGCTTAGCCTTCAAACTCCTAGAACTCAAAAGAAATGGCAGCATCAACTGAAAATCATAATTGACAGGTTTAGAATTTACCTTTGGTACCCTATCAAAAGCTTCAATTTGGGCAAGAAATAGAGGAACTGAATTTAACTTATTCCTAGAATTTTCTGTCAGCTTCTGTCCATTATGTTGTGAAGAATCAGTTTCAGCTCATCCCCTAGAAGTTTTGACTTCATTCTGACCAACAAGGGGCAGAGAAACAGAATTTGATTTGGTGTTGGGAACCACAGCTGCTGGCTGTTTAACATGGTCAGGGTGTGTCTTATGTTCCTCTTCCTTGTCCAAGGCAATCCCCTTCTTTTTTAGCTCAACAAGAGCCCTTCTATTGTGAGGCTTAACAGATTGAAAAAATTACTTAGGATGCAATGCTTGAGAGGGCAGTCTGCCACTATTTTGTTCCACGTTTCTACTTATCGAGGATGCGATTTGGCCCACTTTTTTCTCAAGATTTTGGATATTAGCATATGTTTTTTGTTAAAACGATAAGAAGTTTTGTTGTATTGCAATAGTGTTAGTAGCCATATTTTTTTCAAGTTCCTTCAAATCAAAATTTTCAAAATTAAAAGTAGAGGAAGAAGGAGCTGAATTATAAGGATTTGGTCTTGAGTTATAGGTTTGATTTTGGCCCTCTTCCTCTATTGTTCATAAGCAATTGTGGGTTTCTATAATGCAAATTCGAATGGTCGCGCCACTCCGAATTGTACATCGATGAGAATGGATCATATTTACACTGTGGATTCGCGTTGAATCCACCACCAATTATATGGGCATAGTTTGTCAAGTTATCCTCCATTGTAGGACACAAATCAGAAGTGTGTCCACTAAGAGAACAAATGTCATATGTCTTGACTTGTTGCACACTACCACTGATCATAACACGCATTAGTGAGGTTAGTTCATTAACTTTATTTTCTAACGAAACATTACTTACCTCACTAACGTGCTTTGCATGGAATTCCCCTCGTGTGCCAAACTGTTTAAAATTTGCTGCCATTTTTTAAATCAAATAACGAGTAGCAACGAGTGTCTTATCTACTAAATCCCCTCCATTCGTAACATCAATGATACTTCTATCTTAGGGTGTCAATCCTTTGTATAAGTATTGAATAAGAAGCTGATCGGGAATTTGGTGATAAGGGCATTATAATCATAGCTTCTCAAAACTTTCCCGATACTCGGAGAATGTCTCACCATGCATCTATTTTATACCACAAATTTCCTTTTGAATATTCGCAACTCGCGAACCTGGAAAGTACTTCTTTAAGAACATGTGCTTCAAATCATTTCATTACGCCACCAAACAAGGGAGAATCGAAAACAGCCACTCCTTGGTTAAACCCTTCAATGAGAAAGGAAAGGCTTTCAGTTTAACCAAGTTCTCACCCACCCCTTGCGGTTTCATTCCATGGCATACCATGTGAAACTCCTTGAGGTGCGCATATGGGTCTTCTCCTGTAAGACCATTAAAAGAAGGCAACAAATGTATAAAACCATACTTTAATTCAAAATTAGCATGCTCTACATTGATACACAAAGGCTGGTTGTCAAGGTTAGGAGAAGCAAGCTTCTTCAAATTCTCTGCGGATTGATTATCATGTTTACAAATTATGTTTGTGAATGATCCGGCTGCTAGAAAAGGTGTGCAAAACTTGGAAGTTCTTCTTCCTTCACCTTACGCAAAGTGCACGGATCAAGGAGGGGTGATCACAGAGGTGTGTGATTGATGAAGAATGATTGCTATTTGTAGAATTACTTGATTAGTTTGTCAGAAAGTTCTTGCTCAAAGCTACTGGACATGGAAACACAAACACTAAAAACAAACTCAAAAACACGTTAGCAAATCATTAGATAAATCCCTGGCAACAGCGCCAAAATTTGACAAGGTGTTGTTACCCTTATAAATTAACCCTACAGCAATTACAAGTAGTATATGGGAGTAGGATCGCTCCCTCAAAGATCTGATAATGGAATTCTAACTATCATCAAACTTGTCAATGAAAATAGACACAAAGACATAAACTATAGAAAAATATAAAATCTAAAATGCAATCTAACCAAAATGATTCAATATCGAATGCAAGCTACTAACTAAACCAGAAAATAGAAACATCTAATGAAAAATAAAAATCAAAAGATAATCTGACGCAAACAAAATTAGATTTGACACAAACAAGACTAAAAAAATCAACTAAACTAAACTCAAACCAAAGAACGAAAATATGATTAGGGGTGGCTTTGATCTCGACAATTCAAATTTAAAGGACACAAACTTAAAAAATGATAAATGAATATTTGGAAAAAAATCATAATTGAAAGATTAGGATAAAAATAGAATTATGGAAACTTCAATTGCAAAGGATTTCTCTAATGAAAACAATTAACTCATTCATCAGACTCGAAGAATTATTTGTGTGTTGTGTGCTCATAATCAAGGATCACCAACTTACTAATTTTATGCTTCTTAACTACTAAGTAAACAAATCTTCACAAACAATCATAGCGTTTATAACTAATAATCCACCTATGTCACGTACGAGCATTACGATAGTCGGTTTGATGATCTTGCCTTGAAAACCTCGACATCTACTATCATCAATTTAAGACAAAGTTCGAATTCTCTTAGGGTAGGTTTGACAACTAATATCAACAATCTAGCTATAAATCAATTAATTTGGCAACTACTACCATTAATTATTCGAATAACGTCCAAAAATTCCTTATAAACCCTAATTCTATCAGTAGATTTTTCTTTAAGTTAGCTTCAATATGAGACTTGAATCATTGAATTCCACTGTTTGAGTCAAAAATTATGATTGAAACATCATCAAAAGGTCATTCTGGTGATTAGGATCCTAACGCAAAATTTGGGAATTTTTTTCTCCGGAATTCTAGCTCAGAATAAATATATAATTGGTTCCAAAACATTAGTTGATGAGTCAAGAATTTAAGTATGAAATTTTAAAATTTTTGGCTAAACCAATCTCAAGATAAAAATTCCACAATGACTAAAGGTTAAGTTTGCCAAAAACCCAAAAACAGTGCAATTCGAGTCTATTTATTTCATTTATGCATTTTATATCTACGAAACTCAAATAATGCTAAAACATGATAAAACAAGCTTTAGATGAACGTAAAATGAACATAAATGACTCTGAATTAAGTCCTAACTATATATGAAAATATGAGTGTATCAATTCTGAATGCCATATGTCACCATTTTATAGGCCTAATCAATCTAAATTCTCATGTATCAATTTGTGTTGCTCTTTAATATTTTTTTTATATTAGAGGTACATATCACCTCATCAATCACTCAATTGTAACAATAAATTCCTAATTCACTAATTATAATCCATCAATTCATGTTATTGGTAAATCAAAATGTAAAACATTGGGAATGCACATTCGTTTTTGTTCCATACCTCAAAATATGTCAATTAAGTGCATATACTATTTTGCAATGTTTTCTAAATCATGATTTATATGTGTATGTGAATATTATGCATATGAATGAAATTCACCTCATAAATTCATAAATAAAATAACTTATGTGACTCAATCTAACAGTTTAATCTCTTAACAATTTTAGGAGGTAGGATATTACATCCAATCTCTTCCAAGAAGTTAAGATATCAAGACTATCTAGTACTTCTGGAACCTTATAAGAGAAGAATTAATTCTTAGAAGAATATGAATTTATCATGTGTAGAAGGCTTCATCTTATCTTTTTTATGCATAAGATCCTACAAACTAACCGAAGCACCCATCTCTTTCTTACTAATAAGATCAACTAAGAGCTGGAAAAATGTATCAAGATTTTTTTATAGACTAGAAATGCTAACAAATTTAAAGTGTGAAAATTAAGTGGGATCAACTTTTTTTGAAGAAAACAAGAAGGTGGACTGGGTTGGTTTCCATATAAACGACTTATTTAATCTTAGTTTCAAAATGAACATAGAGATTGATTACTGATAAGGAGGCTCTCTAGAACAAATGGACCAATGAATATTATCTTAAGAACTTAAACTTCTGGAAAATTGAAGAGAGGAAGGAACATTCCTATCCATTTACTTAAATGTTAAGGAAAAGATAAGCAGTTTATCCCTTAATCAAAACACATATAAGTAATGGATAGAGCTTTTGGTTTTGGATTGGTAATAGGTTTAAGCAAAGTCCTCTAACCCTCAGGGAGGATCTTTCTGTTGGACCAATGGTGGTTGACAAATTAAATCCCACTTATGTTTTGATAATAATAAAATGTATAGAATTGGTT
>JANSVA010105049.1:0-10439 GCA_025504915.1 Erythroxylum reticulatum
TATATATGAAGGACTTCGCATGCATGATGTATTTGTGAGTATTATTTTTTTCATTTAAATAAAGGCGCTCATAAATTTTTCTTAGTTGTTCTATTAAAATTAATGTAAATCTGTGGTACAAGGGAGGCATATTGTATCTGTAATATATGTCGTATCAATTTATTTAGCAACGTGCTTTCCTTTTGAATCAAAACGAAAATAAACGTTACAAAATGTTGATTTCATAAGCTAGCATAGCACTTTATACGGAATCTTCCTTTTTCTTTTTTGACGCAAAATAAGATAGAACTGAGTGCATTAGTATAATTTGTAAAGTTCACTTCTAGATTGTTCCGATTTTGACGTAAAAAGATATTTGAAAGATTTCTCACAAGTTCGAATATAATTTAAAAGAAGACCTCAAATTATATTTGAACTTTACAAATTATACTACAGCTCTCACTTCTATGTGCTTAGATCTTTCATGGAGGACTAGATCGCGACTCAGGTACCATATACTCTGACTATCTGTATATAGTACTGGTGTTGTGATTTCTGTGTTTATTTCCCTTAATATTCCTGATAGTTATGCTAATTCCTTTACACATTCTGTGATTGCATAATATTCTACCTCTGTGGTAGATAGACTTACCACTGATTGTTGTTGTGATTTTCAACATATTGTGTTTGCTAATAGTGTAAATATATATGCTGAGATTAACTTGTTTGAATCCTTGTCTGTTGCATAATCAGCATCTACATAGCCATACAGGGACAGATACTTGCATTTGATTAGTTCTATTTTAGTGAAGCATAATCCATAGTTCACTGTTCCTGATACATATCTGAGAACATTTTTAAGTCATTGCCAGTGTTCTAAACCTGGATTGGTCATGAACTTATTTAGGATACTTATAGCATAGGCTAAATCAAGCCTTGTGTATAGCATAAGGTACATTAAGCTTCCAACACCTACATTATAGGGATAGTGAGTCATAGCCTTCCGTTCTTCTTCAGTTTTAGGACATTTGTCAGAAACCATCTGCAAGTGTGATCCTAAAAGAACTGAAGTAGGTTTGGCTTGCTCCTTATTAAATTAAGCTAGTATCTTTCGGATATAGTTCCTTTGAACAAGTCATAGCTTTCCTTCCCTCCTCTTTATGATAATCTGCATTCCTAAAAGCTTCTGAGTTTCCCCTAGGTCATTCATTTCAAAATGAGAGCACAAATTAGCCTTAACCACTTGAATTTTATTCAAGTCCTTCCTTGTGATGATGAGATCATCTACATAGAATAACATATATACTGCTTTAGTCATTCCTAGATCCTTGTAATATAGGCAGAATGTTAATGGACATTTTATATTGATTTTAGATACATAATTTGCTAAACTCTTGTCCATTTAATGCTTAAATTATAATGATTAAGAGTTATTTGTTTTTGATTTAGGCACATATTGGATGGATAAAAATGTTTATATTTTAGTCACCTAAAACATTTTTTTTTTAGATAAAAAGAAGGAGGGTTTTTACGTGAAGGAAGACATCCAGAGGAATAAAAAATTACACAGAAAAATAATAGAAAGTTGCGGCACAACCTAGAAGAAAGTCAATACGGAGAAGAGTTGATGGGTGGCGGCAAAAGGAGAAAAAGACAAAGCAGCTAGCGGTAGAGAGATTAGTGTGCGTGAACAAGGTATTGGACCAAAAACTACATTAAAAAATGAAGACATTAAGACAGAGGACGTAAGTAAAGTGTGTGAGCTGATGGACAATACGTAAGCGACAAAAAAAAGAATGAGTTTGTGTGGTGGAAATTAAATGGAGAGGAAACAAAAGAATCAAGGACGGCAGCACAAGATTGAGCGTGCATGTGAACAGTAAAAGTGGATAAAATCCTTCACATTTAATTGTCTCATCAATGAATAGTGATAGTGTGAGTTTGCATGAAACAAAGAGAAGCTAGTTGGCGTGAAAGAAGGAGAATGAAGCCAACAAAACGTGCATGAAAGGTGGCCAAAATCTATCCTAGAATCACGAAAAACATAAAAGCTGGTGCATAAAAAAAGGGAGATTTGATGCAGCTACGCGGATTGGCTAAGGAGGCTGGTGGTGGCATAAGAATAAAGTAACAGCTGTGGAGAGAGGAGGACGTTAGCTTTTTGGAGACTTTTATGTTAAAGCAAGCTGGAGATATAGATTAATAAATTAGCTGAAAAAGAAGGGGGACGTTGGCAACCTCCACAGAAAAAACACCACTCTCATACACTCTTTATCTTCACGTTGACAACTGGTTGGGTGGAGAATAAACTCCATTGATTAATATCAACAATGTTGACACCTAGTTGTTAGAGGGAAGGACGTGAGTAGCTGTGGCAAGAGAAAAACAATCGAAGCAGCTGCTGGAAAGGCTAAAAAACAACACACACACGAAGAAAAGGTGGAGTAGCTGGCAGCAAGGCGTGACCACGTTACAGCAGCTGGTGGCGTGACCTCGTTGAAGCAGCAGGTGGCAATGAAATAAGAAGTAACTACGTTGCAAGAGAGGAGTTGAAGTAGTTGGTTGAGAGAACAACATTGACAGCTGGACTAAATAAAAAGATACACAAACGGTGACGCAAGCTAGTGGAGATGAAGCAAAATTTTGCAGCTGGTAGTCTTTTAAGAAGCTAGCATGGAAAGACCAGAGGACCTTGCCCAAGACGTACCGAAGCTAGAGACGCGAAAAAAATTATACAGCTGCGGGAGAAAAATAAAGGGGGTGTTTTAAATTTGTTTTCTTTATCTTATTCCTTATTTATTTTAATTGTGTGGATTTAATCAATGTAAACATATACTATGACTATGATTTATGTTACATTGATGAATATGTTTAAGTAAGTTTTTCTTTTCAATTAAGAATAAGATTGATATTGGATTAGGATAATTTTTGTGGTATTGATTTTTGCTTAATTGAATGCATTGAATGCATATTTAATCCTAATTTAGCTTGATCACCTAAATTAAGACTTGAGATAATTGAATGCCACAAACAATGGGATTTAATTTGTCGGAAAATTAATTAAGCGACATACTTGAGACTTAAGCGTGGACCAACCTTAGGATCTTGTATGAGGATACCTAGGATTAACGAACTTAATTTTAGGCTTCTTGTATTTAACGCCTTTTATTCCGAATTATCTATGAACCAAGTAGTGACTTGGATTTAGAAGAGAAGGGAATACCATGAACATTGGGTTTGACTTACTTAAGTGAAGTATTTCCTAAATCAATCCACCGTTACAATTTTATTTTAGTATCCAATGCAATTGAAATATGATACCTTAACCGATTTTTGTCATTTGATTAAATCTAGTTGTTTTAATTCATACCTTGCATTTTTCATATTTTCTTAATTTGCTTACTTTATTTTATTTTATTTTCAAATCAATCAATTCTGATCGTCTAAGTAAATTTTCATCGTTTAATTTAATTGTCTTACGTATTGGAAATTTTTTCCTTGGGTACGATATCTGGTTCTTACCAATTTACATTACTTGTCGACAGGGTGTACTTATCTCTAATTGGTCTATATATAATTTAATTTATATTGTTTTGTTTAGACTGCAACACAGTAATTATATGAGCTTCTATTCCTAGATCCTTGTAATATAGATAGTAATCATACAAGCTTCTAATGAAGTTTATGCTAGCAGCAACCTCAAAAAACTTCTTGTTCCATTGTCTAGGGGCTTGCTTGAGCCCATATAGGGTTTTTACAATAGGAAAACATAGTCCAGCTTGTTTTTATCCTCAAATCCGATTGGTTGCTTCATATATATGGTCTCTTCTATCTTTCCATATAGGAAAGCTGTCTTGACATCCATCTAATGGATTTCCTAATCATATAGAGTTGCTAGGACTAACATAAGCCTAATTGTCTTAAATTTGACTACAGGAGAGAATATCTCCTTGTAGTCTATTCCTTCTTTTTGCCTAAATCCCTTAGCTACAAGCCTAGCTTTGTAAATTCTAGGTTCTTCTTTTGTTACTCCTTCCATTACTTTGAACAGCCATTTATTCTCTATTAATTTGGCTTTATAAGGTCTAGGAACTAAAGTCCAAGTCTTATTCTTCATTAATGAAGAATATTCCTTCTCACAAGCTTCTTTCCAATTTTTAGTATCTTTGCTTCTCATGGCTTCATCATAAGTTTCTAGAGCCTTATTTTCTACATTTTCAGCCATGAAACATGCAAATTCAACCAAGTCTAGTTCTATATACCTTCTATTAGGAATTCTAATTCTTGGTTGCCTATCCTTTGTGGGTTGGTAGTCTTGTAGCTTTTCTTGTGCATCATCCGAAGGTGGGTGTAAAGTTTCTCCTTCACCCTCATCTTCTCTCCTTTCTTCATACTGTGCATTGCCTTCTGCAGTCTCCACAATTTTAATTGTGTAGCACCACCTTCTTTAGGTTCTGGTGGTACATAAAATGGGATTGAATGGTTTGATGTCCCTAAATTCTCCTGAATTTCACTTTAAAGGTCATAATTTTGAGAATTCTTGTTCAGCGGAGGGAATTCATCTTCCTTAAATATGACATCTCTGCTAATGATTGTTTTGTAGGCTCCCTTTTGGAGTAGTAAGAGTTTATAACCCTTCACACCTTCTGGATATCCTAGAAACACCCCCCCCCTGACTACTCTAGGCTCTAATTTTCCTTCTTTTTGATATGCATAGGCTGCACATCCGAAAGTCCTAAGGTGTGATAGTTTAGGCTTCTTACCACTCCAAATTTCCTGAGGATTCTTATAGTCATTAGCTGAGGTTGGAAGCTTATTGATTAAATAGGCTGTTGTCCTAATTGTTTCCCCCATAAGGAATGAGAGCAATCTGAAGAAAGAAGCATGCACCTAGTCTTTTCTAGGAGGGTTATATTCAATCTTTCAGCTACTCCATTCTATTGTGGAGTAGCTCTAATTGTCTTATGCCTAAGGATTCCATTTTTACACCAATATTCCTCATATTCTTTGTTGCAATACTCTAACCCATTATTAGTTCTTAGGCATTTTAATTTCCCCCCAGTTTGATTTTCCATAAGAGTACGCCACCTTATGAAAATCTCCAGATCTTCATCCTTCCTCTTCATAGGATAAACCCAACATTTCCTTGATTTATCATCAATTATGAACATGAAATACAAGTTTCCTTCTGCTGTGGGGACTTGAGCTGGCCCCCAGAGATCACTGTGAACATACTTTATGATCTCTGTGGCTCTCTTAGCTCCCCTTTGAAATGCTGAGCTGTGGTGCTTTCCTAGCACACAGGATTCACAAAATTCTAACTTCTGAAGGTTTTCTTCAGGTATGAGACCTTGCCTAGAAAGATGGTGCAGCCTTTTGTTGCCTGCATGACCCAACCTAGCATGCCATTGCTTGGTTGGTTCAAGATTTCTAGTTTTTGAAATTTGATTAATTTCAGTTGAGCCTATAACATAGTATAGACCACCCCTCTCCACTGCTCTAATGATGACTTTCCCATCCCTTAGGATTTCTCTAAGTCTATCTTTAGATCTGATTTGAAAGCCTTGCTTATCAAACAAGCTTTCAGAAATCAGATTTCTCCTTATTCCAGGCACAAATCTGACATTGCTTAGGATCCTTCTTTTTCCATCAAACATGTTGATGGAAACACTTCCTATGCCCTCTATCCTTTGCTGCCCAGAATCTACCATTTTGGCCTTGGCAATGACTGGTTTAAATGTTGTGAACCAGTCCTTATGAGAAGTGACATGCATAGTGCAAGCTGAATCAAATATTCATTCTTTACTAAGGTCCTAACAATCCTCAGTCACATCCAGTATTTCATCTTCACTGAAATCTTTAGGTTTTTCAACATTTCCTGAAATTCCACTTTCAATTGCCTTATCCCTCTTCTTTTTCCTACAATCCCTTACAAAGTGACCTTCCTTATCACAGTAGAAGTATGTCTTCAATTTTCCCTTTTTCTTCTTTTCATTTTCACCTTCCTTAGAGTGTTTTTCTTTCCCACTTCCCTTCTTCCACTTTCCTTTCTTGCTGTTTTTCTTATGAGATTTCTTCTAATAATTATTTTCTACAAACATTATTTCAACCTCCTTCTTAAAAGGATTCACCTCAACTATTTCTTCCATTAGAAAATCTAAAACCCTCTTTACAGTAAGTGATTCTCCACTAGCTTGCTTAATTACCTTCTTGAATGCATTAAATTTGGAAGGTAATGCCTTTAAGATTACTAGAGCTTGATGTTCCTCTGAAATTTTCTCATCTGTAGCTTCTAAATCTTGAACTAGCTTAAAGAAGTAGTCTAGGTTAGCATCTAATGAGACTGAAGTGTTCATTTTGTAGTTTGCAAGATTGTGAAGAAGTGTCATCTTATTAGGAAGACACTTCTTGGCATACAATTTATCAAGTTTTAGCCAAAGCTTCTGTGCAGTGTTACAATTTTGCACTTTTCTTATCACTGTTGGTGATAAGTGAATCATTAACTTGCAATGTGCAGGTCTTTGCATCTTAAGCTTCTTTATAAGATCAGTCTTTAGGTCATACTGATCATCTATGGCACCATAGCAGTCATATGACTCAAGAAGAGCTTGCATCTGGAGTTTCCAGATGGTAAAGTCTTCTTTACTAGAAAATACATCCATTTCCTTGCCTGCCATGATTGCTGTAATGTAAAGAGTCTAAAGATTTTCGCTTACTGACTTTCTTGATGAATCTTTGATGCTTGAAATGTCCAAGAAATGCCCCAAGAGGTCTTGAATGCTCTGATACTACTTTTTGTTGGGATATATGTGCTTTACTGTTGTTCTTTAAAACAGAAACTGATAAAGCTTGGTTACTTTTGTAGAAAACGTAAATGCAAGAAAAATAAAGAGACAAGATTTTTATTTTGTTCGATAGTGAAACACTATCTACATCCAAGGTTACCACTTGTTAGTGGTGGAAGAATTCACTAATGAAGAAAACAGAAGAAGAAAACTGATACAGAGAAGAGTGTATATTCTACACTTGGAAAGTGCCTCTCCAAGAAACTCTCCTAGTACCCACTGGTGAACTCAAGTACTCTTTGAATTTTTTTCTCACTTTCTTTTTCACTCTCAAATTTTGAAAACAATGTATATTGATGACTGAAGTTTCTATGTAGTGTTCTAACTTGTCTGATGCTTCTGTGTTGGTTTATAGCTGATGAAGAAGAGAGACATGTGCCTCACGTGAGTCACTTATTCATTTGATATGTCTACGTTTTATATTTGTTGTAACTGCATTTTTACCTTCTAGTCCTGTAATACACCTGTGCTTCATGCAGAGATTCAGACATGTATTAGACGACTGTGTTTTGAGTTTAAACACTTCAGACATGAAAGTAGGCTTTGTCTCCAAGTGTTGTGCATCTATAGCTAAGCTTTGAATTTAGAAGCATTGAGAATGTTCTCTCTTCTCTCCTTGAAAAAATCCTTCAAACACTAGCTCACACACTCTCTTCTGATCTTCAGTCTTTCATGTGTTTCCTTCATTTGTTGGTTATATGTGTAGATTATTGGAGAATGAAGTGATTTTCATCACAATAGAGACCATATATATTTCTGAGTCATACTTTTGAGTATTTGCTACTGAAATTGAATTTAACATTACTATGTTCAAGAATGATAAGAAACAAATTATTAAGTAAAAATAGTTTATCTAATTTTATACAAGTAGTTTGTATATGACATATCAAGTTAAACTTATATTTAATATAAGTGACAATAATACAAAGTTACATAACCAAGATTATCCTCTTATGTTATAATGGTTAATCAACATAATTATTATAAAGTTATATATAAGGATATGTACTTCTTTTTTATTATGATTCATATGAAATTTGTAAAACTTGTTAGCTTGAAGAGTGATAAGATCAACCTTTAGTCAAAGGATGATTCCTGTAATGAATTGTTAAATCTTATGTACATGATGTATTTAATGTAATAATAATTCATAAAAGGATTAATACTTATATTTCATTATATTTACTAATAAATTTATCCAATAAAGTTATGTGTATTAAATAAATTACATTAACCTTTGACTAAAGGTTGATCTTATGTGTATTAAATAAAATATCGATTTAAATTTTTTAAAATATATAAATAGAAATTAAGCATTATGAATATTAAAGTAGATCGAAGAGATCGATGTAGTAATAACTAAAATTTCTCTATTATTTATACAAAATTAGAGTCTTTAGTAAATATCTCTCTAACTAAACTCTATAATAGTATGTTTTGTTTAAAGAGGAGCATACAATATGAGATATTGAATGATGTAATATTTATTTCTTATACATATATGTTTAGTACAACAACTTGCCTTTGTTATTTTCAATTAAATCAACTAGCAAGATTTTATATTAGATATAAAATGTTAAGACTTTGCAAGAGTCAAAGTTAAAGATTTTAGGATATAATGTCCGTTTTGGGTAAATATTCGTTATCTCATATCGGTCAAAGAGATGAACAAAGTATGCCTTATAAGGCTGTAGCAACCTCTCCCTCACAAACGCATTTTCCATTCCCTAACACAACAAATTCTATCAGAACTCTGAAATTAAAGATGCTTAGGCAAGAGTAGTACCACGATGGGTGACTTCCTTGGAAGTTCTGTGGGAGTAGTGCTCAAAAGAGGCCTATATGCTGGAAAAACAAAACCGTGCAAGTTGGGAACACTAAGGCTTTGGCCTAAGGAGGACAATATCTGCGAGTGGGTAGTCTTGACTGTTATAAATACACACTATATTTTTGTCTTTATAAAAGAAGCAGTTGATCTCATAAATTAAAGTATAAAAACATTTAAATAAATGTATAAGTATTTATTAGAGAATAAATTTACTAAAATAGCTTGATTATGAGGATCTCGAGTAGAATATTAGTCAAGTATCTATAGATTTTTTCATTGTAATTGTACTATGTTTTGATACTTTTTTTAAAAATTCTATTTAGGATAGCTTAATTGGTAGTATTTTGATACAGTCTAAACTATATAAAGATAGTTGGATAAGTTAAAAAATAATTTTTCACTCAAAAGTAACTAGAAAGAATGTTCCATTAAGTTGAACTTAGAATTTGATAAGGATATTTTTTAAATATTAATTACAAATCATTACTGATTAATAAGAATGAATAATTTAAGGCAACAATGTGGAAGATTTTTACCTTGCTTATATACGTAATCTTCCTGTTTGTTTCACAAAATTAGATAAAAGTGAGAGCATTAGTGTAATTTGTAAAGTTCACGTTTAATTTGTTCCAAACATCAACAGGAGCGATTATGACGTAAAAAAACATGTGGAAGATTTCTCACAAGTTCGAATATAATTTAAAAGAAGTTATGAGAATATCTTTTTTTTTTATTAGAGGTGAAAGAGATACATGAAATAAGAATGGTAGAAAGAACAAAAAAGTGATTAAGAGAGGAGCAAATATGATGGCTTGAATATGTTAGAAGAAGGATCTGCCTCTACCTTCCATAGAGATGTAGTTCATATGCACATGTGGATTGAATAAACTGACCAATTGTATTGATCTAACCTGCAAATCAGAAAATAAATAAACTAGATTTGAGGGATTTTCCCAAGATCAATAATGAAGATATAACAAGTGGAAGATATGGTCAATATTGAACATCTCGTAATACATTTGTCGAAAGTCCAAGAAAACAGTTGTGCCGTAAATTAGAAGTTGTTATGCAGGTGTAGTAAACTAAAAAAATTTTATAAGTTTGATGCATCTGAGCCAAGTTGTGAAGAAAGTGGAAACTCCTAAGAAGACACCTTTGTACTAAAGTATAATTTCTTAAAGATGCGATCAGAAACTTCGAATCAGCACAAGCAGTATAATATCTCATCTTATTCAAAATTATATTATTATATTATTTATAACTGATACAGATCTATCATGTGGAAGATTATTTGCCAGCGCTTCAGAGAACTAATAAATAATGTCCGAAGTAAGAAGCGAACTTGTATATATACGTACCTGTGACCTCCAGAACTGCACAGCATCAGCTTCCTAGCAACTAGCACTACCAAAAGAAGCGAATATGGCCGATACAATCCTTTACGTCGCACTTGCTCTTTCTCTTCTCTTCGTCTTTGCTGTTCAAATATTCTACAAAACTGGTGGTGCACGAAAAAACCTACCTCCAAGCCCACCTCGTCTTCCAATCATAGGGCACCTCCATCTCCAAAAAACACCCATGTATCTTACTTACAGCAGTCTTGCCAAAAAGTATGGTCCAATCTACACTCTCCAATATGGTTCCCGAAGAGTAGTTATTGTCTCGTCGGCGTCAATCATTGAAGAATGCTTCACCACCAAAAACGATCGTATTCTTGCCAACCGCTCATATTTGCTGGTGGGGAAGTACTTAGGTTACAACTACACTGCCATAGATCATGCACCGTA
>JANSVA010105087.1:0-10439 GCA_025504915.1 Erythroxylum reticulatum
TGCATGAGCATAAAGAAGCATTTTTAAGCCTCTCATTAATCACTCACATCTACCATCCTAACCCTCCCACAAGTAATTGGATGTTACATTATTCCATCTTTCTGTTCGTGTTCATCATGCCATCTCATGTGAGATGAAGTAACATCAAAAGCAAATAGTCTTTGAAGTCTCAGAGTTAGCAGAAAATAATACATCCACTTCTAAGGTACTAATTTCTATTTCATAAAACACTTTATAGGCTTAAACCTAGATTGACCATAAAATTTGCACTCTTATAATTCCATATCATCTCCCCAATACAACATACAGCTCAATTTGCAACAATCAATCTTTTCAATAGGCAAGCTAAGACCCCTAATAAGTTTCTTCAAATTGTAAAAACTATCAACCATTGCATGATCAGGAGGCAATGACTCATTATAGCATTCAGAAATTTTATCAAAACTATGATCCGAAATATGGCCTTCAGACTTTATGTTCAATATTCGAGCAATTAAAGACAATTGGGTCATTATCTCACAATTTGGCTTTAATTCTTAGTCAACTGACTATAGTAAGTCAAAAAACTGTTTTGCATGTAAGTTAGGTTCTTCTTCAAGATTTTTCCTAATTTCCTCCAAGTTATAACCGACTGCATCATAAACCATTTGCATATACGGATTTTTAGTTCCATCCCCATAATTTGTTCTAAATCCAATCCCCCTTCAAACTTATTTAAGTTGACAAACGATTATGCTTCATTACCCCTTGAGATGCTACAAATCAATGGTTCCCCATGTCGTGTCCACTTAAAAAATTGGGGACAAACCCTTTTCTCAGCAAATGCCCATTAACTTCATCAATAGGAAGGAAACATTTGTGTTTGCACTTTTTACATAGACATCTGATCTTTAGCTCATCCATATATGCAGGTTGAGAACATGCATAATGAATAAAAGCTTCAACTCCCTTAACAAATTCAGGATTAATGAAACCATTAGGTATTAATCATCTATACATCCAAGATCTATCCCAAATACTCATTTCTGGAAAACTGTTAATGTAAAATAGTGAATCTATAGTTAGTATCATTCATGTTTAAGATTAGAAAACATCTAAGATAAAACTTGTGAATCAATAGAACAAGTTCTCATTCTGACTCCTAGGCTCCTAGTATTTTTCACTGATAAGCCTTATAAGATCTCCATGACGGATTATAGGTTAAGGTTTATGGGTTGTAATGTAAAATATTTGTAAACTGAAGATCGAACATATATGTTTGTAATAATATATGTCAAAAGAGAATTAATGTTAAAAGTTTGATATTTAACCTATATTAAGTATGTATTAGTGCCAAATATAATAAGTATTCATAAAAATATGAATACTTAATTTAATAAATTAGTTTAACAGATACATTTTGAAAAAAACCATGTAAAAATTTGCACATAAAAAGTAAACAGAACATAATCATTTCAGAGAGCATCAATGAAATAACGGATTGGCATAATTAAGGTAAAAGTCAAACTCATCCTATATTAATTCATTAATAAACTGAAGTTCATACCACAAATAAGTTTTAGTTCGTGCAAGCCAAATTAAATTAGCCATATAATACGTTCAAATGGGAAGTTCGAACCGCATACAAATACCCAAATTAAACCAAGTTTAAAAAAAACATAGTAGAAAACAAATCCACTTACCTTAACTGACACGTAGGAGGATCTTCCTGAAGTACATGAAAGAAGATGATGATGGAGCTATAATGAAAAATATAGAAACCAATACAAATTCTATAACATCCAGTTACTTATATTAAGGCTAAAATAGTGTTTATAAGAGGTTAATTAGGAAGCATAGTTCATGATTATGCATAATGTGACATACACATACATGATAATATTGATTTTTGCACATTAATATGATTGTACATGCATTCATTGACATTTTCAGGTAAAATTGATTTTTAATGAGAATTGAGGATTTTGTTGTCTTGAAAATTTAATTGGAGAGTATTAAATGTGATTTGGCAATTTTGGCCAGATTTCAAGTATTTTAGAAACTTGGGTATGAAAAATGTTAAGTGATAATGACGTGAATTTTGTTTTGATATGCCTTGAATTTTAGTATGAGTGGATTTCAATTAGAACATTTGGAATTAAATGTTAGGGATTGGAAAATTGATAGATGAAAAGTACATTTGGACTAGGACAAATGTCAAGTGGTAGGATAAATTGATGCATGAAAAATTTGAATGATTTAGCCTATAATTGAGTGACTTTTGACATAGTTAAATTGGTGACAAATGGACTAAGAATTAATTGACAAATGGATCAATCATTGCGTTACAAATAGGCTGGTAAGCTGATGACAAATGGCATAGTTGATTAATGGACAAGTGACTTAGTTAATTGGAGACATTTGGCAACACCTATACTTGATAAGTGCTGAAGATGCCATAAGACATATGGTCATTCCTTTAGTTGACACTTAACACCTTAGGTGTAAGTTGCAGTAGGAATAACTCTAGCTATGGTCATTTCTCTTCTTCCTTCCTCTCACACACCACCGAAACACTCTTCCTTACAGGAGCAACTACAGCTATGGTCATTTCTCTTCTTCCTTCCTCTCACACACACCATCGAAACACTCTTCCTTGCACCTCCCTATATTTGTTTATGTTCATGTCTGATTGTTGCACCAAAAATTCGTGCTTCACCCTCACAAAGTTAAGTAGAGAATCATAATATAGCTGTCTTGATGTCCTAGCTGAAATCCTTCCAAGTTCCACCTTGAATGTGTGATGCTTCTGCATGTTTGGAGTACTTATTTAGAGTGACTTTTAAGCTAGTTATTACCGGAGGTTTGTCGAGAGACTAGTATGTGTATTGACGCAGCATGGCAAGGTGATAGCCTATGCGTGGAGACAATTAAGTCTCACGAGATGAATTACCTAGTATATGATTTAGAGCTTGTTGCAGTTGTTTTTACTAAAAATATTTAGAGACATTACTTATATGGAGAGATATTTTAGATATATACTGATCATAAGAGTTTAAAGTATCTATTAAGCTAGAAAGAGCTGAACATGAGACAGAGAAAATCGGTAAAGTTATAAAAGACTATGATTGCACAATTGAGCATCATCTAGGGAAGGCTAATATAGTGGCTGATGCTTTAAGCAAAAAGTTGAATACCAGTATAGCTCAGTTCAATTATTGAGGTTACCAAGCCTGATTCAGTTGAGAGTTTTGAATTTAGAGTTAAATCTAAAGCATAATGAAGCATTGACAGTTACATTGAAACTGAGGCCAACGTTGCATGATTGAATCAGAAGAGTATAGAGTAAAGATCCTAAAATAGTGAGATTGATTGAGAAAGATAAGAAGAATATAGATTATGAGTTTGAATTTAGAGATGATACATTGTGGCTAAAGCAAAGACTATGTGTGCCTAATGTTGATGATCTAAAGAAGGAAATCTTAGAAGAAGCTCATATGCATCCTGGTACCACCAAGATGTATATCACACTAAAACAACATTTCTAGTAGCCTGGAATGAAAAAGCAAGTAGCGGAGTTTATTTCTAAATGTATAACATGCCAGTAGGTTAAAGTTGAGCATCAGACTCCAATTGAAAAATTGCATTCATTGCCTATTCTAGAGTAGAAATGAGAATGAATTACTATGGATTTTATAATGATATTGTCTAAAACTCCGAGGTAGAATGATGCAATATGGGTTGTGGTGGACCAATTAACTAAATCGGCCCATTTCATACCAATACAGGAGAACAATACCCTAGACCAGTTGGTTCGAAGGTATGTGACCGAGATTGTGAGATTGCATAAGGTTTCATTGTCTATTTTATCAAACAGGGATCCCAGATTTACTTCGAGATCTTAGAAGAGCTTACAGTCAGCTATGGGCACACAGTTGAATTTCAGTACAACATTTCATCCTCAGATAGATGGATAGAGTGAGAGAACTATCAAGACTGTTAAGGATATGCTCAGAGCATGTGTATTGGAGTTTCGGGGAGCTTGGGATCGGTACATAGCATTGATATAGTTTGCCTATAACAATCATTATCATATCAGCATTGTGATGGCACTATATGAGGTATTGTATGGCAGAAAATGTTGATTGCCTCCATACTAGGATGTGGGAGGTTTGAGAATGATTGAAGGTCCATAACTGATATAGGATACTATAGAGAAGGTGAAATTGATCAGGATTCAAATAAAAGCAGCTCAAGATATACAGAAAAGCTACGTGGATCAACATAAAAAGGATATGGAATATAATGTTGAAGATAGAGTGTTTTCCATATTGCTTCCTTAGTCGAGTGATTTCTCCAATGAACTTTCACCAATGGAATCACTCAATTGAGAAAACAACATGGAAAACTGAGGATCATATGAGGTGAAAGTACCCATACCTATTTGATCAATCAAGTAAGAATTTCGAGGACGAAATTTCTTTTAGGAAGGGAGAGTTGTAACATCCTGTTACTTATATTAAGGCTAAAATAGTGTTTATAAGAGGTTAATTAGGAAGCATAATTCATGATTATCCATAATGTGACATACACATATACGATAATATTGATTTTTGCATATTAATATGATTGTACATGCATTCATTAACATTTTTAGGATAAAATTGATTTTTAATGGGAATTGAGGATTTTATTGTCTTGAAGATTTAATTGGAGTGTATTAAATTTGATTTGACAATTTTGGTCAGATTTTCAGTATTTTAGAAATTTGGGGCATGAAAAATGTCAACTGATTATGATATGAATTGTGTTTTGATATGCCTTGATTTTGGTATGAGTGGATTTCAATTAGAACTTTTGGAATTAAATGTTAGGGATTGAAAAATTGATAGATGAAAAGTACATTTGGGCTAGGACAAATGTCAAGCGGTAGGATAAATTGATGAATGAAAAATTTGAATGATTTAGCCTACAATTGAGTGTCTTTTGGCATAGTTAAATTGGTGACAAATGGACTAAGAATTAATTGACAAATGGATCAATTGTGTGACAAATGGGCTGGTAAGTTGATGAAAAATGGCATAGTTGATTAATGGAAAAGTACTTAGTTAATTGGAGACATTTGGCTGCGCCTATGCTTGATAAGTGCTGAACATACAATAAGACGTATGGCCATTCCTTTAGTTGACACCTAACACCTTAGGTGTAAGTTTCAGCAGGAGCAACTCCAGCTATGGTCATTTCTCTTCTTCCTTCCTCTAACACACCACCGAAACACTCTTCCTTGCACCTACCTATATTTGTTTATGTTCATGTATAATTGTTGCACAAAAAATTCGTGCTTCACCCTCACAAAGTTAAGAAGAGAATCAGAATATAGCTGTCTAGTTGTCCTAGCTAAAATTCCTTCCAATTTCCACCTTGAATGTGTAATGCTTCTGCATGTTTAGAGTACTGATTTAGAGTGACTTTTGAGCTGGGATTAGAACTAAAATAGGTAAGTAAAAGATTAATGTTTATGGTATGTTATAATAGAGAATTGATGATGATGAATTAGGGTGAATTCCATATGATGTTAATGATTGATTATGCTGGCATATGTGAGCTGTATTGTTTTCATTGAACATGCTTTAGTATTTTGATTATATCCTGAACTCTAGATGTCCAAATACGTTGATTCTTGATTCAGATTAAATTAGAGAACAATTTCTAGAACATTCCTGAAAAATTAGAAAGTTAATTACATCTCTAATAATTTCAAAATCTGATTGGAAGTCGAGTTAGGAGTTCTGTTATAGTTTTAAAACAGCCTGAAATGTTTTGAGTATAACTTTCAGTATACTAAATCAAATTGTATGATTTTGGTGCTATTAGAAACTGGAAACATAGTGGAACAATTGTATAGAAGAAAGTGTTATTGAAATACACCATTTTCCTTGTCATAATGATCATACAAAGTTATCCCAAAAGGGGGTGTTAGCATGAAAATGCTGAGGTGTGCTAAAATTTGATAACTGGAATGTTTTTACTGAATACGCTTCGATATTTTGGATATATTTTAATCTTTAGACTTCCAAATGAACTTATTCTTGATTTAATTAAAATGGGGACTTTTGGATACAATGTTTAAGAAGAAATTGAATTTGAATTATGTTCTTAAGGGTCTTGAAATTTAGCATGAAATTGAGTCTTGGCTTAGGCTATAGCACTACCAAGGATAGAAATCATGTCCTGTTGTTATTGAATAAACTGTACTTATGTAGACCAAATTAGGCTAAGGTTTCTACACCAAAGTTGTAGCTTATTCTCTTAGATTTAAATTGGTATAAAGTTTGTAATTTTTAGATATTGGAATTCGGAGATATAGGTTGTACAACTTGAATGCATGATCATCCATTAGCCAAAATTTCAAATGTACATAGTCTGTGGTATTTTGAGGATAACTCATAGAATAATGAACCAAATTGAATGATGCTGGTATCAATGGAGACTTAAGACATAGGAGAAAATTTTGTTAGAAGTAAGTGTTACCAAATTCCTTCACTTTCCTGATGAAAATTCATTGTGCAAAATGGACCCGAAAGTGTACCTTTGAAAAAATATTAGTTAATCAATTGAATGTGGATATTTGAATGATTATTGTGACAAGATTAATTATAAGAAACCCAAAATTGTCATGAACATGCATTATACATATTAAGTATACAGGAGTGTGCATTAATGAATATATAATTGTGCAATATTGTGATATGTGAATGTATTGTCTGTATAGTGGAGCGCATTGAATGACAACGTCCAGACATTGCCAGGATTTCAAGGCAATAGTTGTTTGGAGCATACTGTGAGTAACCTAAGATGGTCTCACCTTATTGTTTTGCACATTATTGAACGATATTGCTATCTTATTGAACTGTCCTAAATTGTGCTGATTGTGTACTAGATTTCGGACAATAATTATCCGAGGCATTTTGATGTATGAGAATGATATTTGAAGTGCTATTTGTATATGAATGATAATGTACTATATTTCTATCTTATTGAATTGTACTGAATTGTACTGATTGTGTGCTAGATTCCAGACAATACTTGTCTGAGCCATTTTGATGCATAAGAATGATATTGGAAGTGTCGATTGAATATGAATGCGTCTGTCTAAATGATTTTCTGGTTCTTAACTGAAAAGTTGAATGCTAGACCTAGTCCGATGGCTACTGTTACTGTGATTGTTATTTTAATTGATACTGTGACTGATATACTGATATATTAGATGCAAATGAAAGTGATTGTATTTGATGACTAAATTGTGGCATGCACTTCATTCCGATGTATGTAATATAAAGGAGTTGTGACTAATGTTACTACTAATACTATTATTGATAAGAGCTTTAAGCTCTCGCATATATGGTTCGAGCCTATGGTTCACTGTGATCTATGAGTCACAGACTGATTGACTGAGCTTGATAATTCAGGATACTATACAAGTACACAGTCACAACAATATAAAAATGAATGTGAGCCTCATACATATCGCATCCGCATATAATTTGAATTTATTGAATGATTTGCAAAGTTGTGTGAATGTTATTATATGATTGAAATGTTTAACTGAGAAGTGATTTATCTGTGATAGTGTTTCATACTAATCAAGCGGATTTAAACTGTATGATTCCATGCTATATTATTGATCTTGTTTTATGATATGAGTGAACTATCGAGGATGGTTACTCTGCTGAGTTTACAAAACTCATCAAAATTGCACCATTACTTTTGAAGTTCAAGAGTGAGACGACCTAGCTTCTAAGACTCCGTAGAAGCATATTTTTGTGCAACTGTGATAGTCAGATTTGGCTCAAAGGTCAGTCAGTTGGGGATTGAGGACATAGTTGTTTCTTTCATGTTTATAGTATTTGGTGTGTACTGAGTTGTTTATGTTCATAGGACGATATCGTATAAACATGGATGGTATTGTATTATATGAAACAATGTAAAATATGGTTTTCATATAAAATTTTGACATTTTGGGTTTTAGAAAATGTGTGATTGATGGTTTAGTTTATGATTCCATGTTATGTACAATGAAGGTGAGATAGTTAACATGTCATTTCTGATAGGCACACATATGTATTTGATGGACACATGTGCATATGTCAGATGGGAATGGGGTGTTACAAATTTGATTAAAATGTATGCAAATTCGTTATTAACATTGTCAACAGTATAAGGAAATGAATGTCATTTGAATACCTACTAAAGCTTCTCTTCAGTCTCGTTTGAAAAAGAAATACTACCAATAAATGAGTTCCTACAACCAAGAACAAAATTGTTAACAATTTACAAAGCAGGATATATTAAAATAATCATATAAAACTTGTTGAGCACAGTTTAGAATATGTGAAAAATTTTAAGCAAAGACTAAAAAATTGTAGCTCATATTACCTCCTTTGATTAATAAGAAGCCTAACAGACCTAAAAATCCTAGAAGATGGGATAACGGTGAAGAACTATGAAATTCAAACATATTGAGCAAGGTAGGAGCAATTATGAGATGACAACATTGTTAGGAAGTTGGTCATCATGAAAATGTATGCAAAATTTTGACAAGATAAATGAAAGAAACATCTTGATGGGTCTTCCTTATAACAATAGGGTTGGACAAATAATTTATAACCTTATCTCTTCAGGGATGTGGAATCTTTCCATGATCTTTTAAAACTCAATCCTCTTATGTTCATTTAGCTTTAATCACATTTTGAAGATCTTATCGAAGTCCTTAAGCATGGATACCAAGTGAGACATGTATAAGCAAAACACTTTCTTAAACTTGATTGGCTCAGGTTCATATGACACCTTAAAAGTGGCCTTGTCATTTGAATACATGGGTTAGGGTAATATAGTCTCACTAGACTTGACAAATACATGGATGCTATTCTAAAAATTGGAGGTCATTGATCTTACATCATTATATTCAATAGAATAAGACGTTTTTATCTCATTATTTGGACTACTATTATTATCTATGCTACCATCATAATTTAAAAGGGTAAAGGAATATTTGAAGCTTAAAAAGAACACAAACTTTTTTAGCAGCTTAACACTAAATCTTCTCAAGTAAGCAAGCCGAAAAATAAATCCAACGATGACTTCTTCCTGAAGAATGCAAATAGACATACAAAGGGTAGGTGGTATTTTCTTTATCGACAACTATAAAAAATGATGAAGTGAACCATCTTCACATCATGCACCTTATATATAGAGGGATGGATAATTGAGATTGACTTGAGTCAATAATTAAGATTAAATAATAATTTACCCCCTACAGTTGGTTGAAGTTTCTATATATTATGAGGGATAAATGTATTTCATAAGAAATTTTACCTAGGAATAATCCTAATGAATCTTCTAAAGTAACATGAAGATTCTTCTTAAGTCATCAATGTGTCTTATGAAGGCTTGAGAGTTAAATATAAGATGGATATCTAAAGGTTGATGTTTCTTTTTTGCTTGTTTTTAGCATGCATATATTGGTTTATGAATTAATGCTTAAGGAATAATTTTTGATTATTTTGGCCTAACCATTACAGACATATGGTAATATGGTTGAATGATTAAGAGATGATCCTTGAGGAATCTGAAGGTTATCTTGATTAAGTTAAATAGATTTGAATACTAAAAGTTTGATCCTCGATGGCAATTTAGAGAAGAAACTTAGGGGAAAACAATATTCCTGATAAGTGTATAGATGGGACTAACCAATTTAGCACGACTCATCATCCTTCTTTAGGCGTATGGGCCTTAAGTTTACATAAAATGCCTAATTATTTGAAAAGGGTACATTTAATTAATAAATATTTATTCATATAAGGAGGTAGAGTCCTAATCAAAGTCTAATTAAGTTTAATTAAGATATAATTCATCCACATAATCTAAGTTATAAAAGAGGACGAAGAGTTACCTAGTTTTCATTTTAAAATAGAGATGAGAATTATCATTCGACCTTAAGAAAAAGACGTAGAGGAGGAATAAGGCTATATTAGAAAACATATGGCAAGTCTTAAGTGTAATGCTATACTTATCATGAATTTAAGCATTATTCTTAAGAAGGCAAAATGAGGCCAATTATGATGTAAAGACTGATCTTTCTCATAAATACAAAAATAAAAAATAATAATGAGATGGAATCCATAAAGACTTATAGGAAGGGGAGAAGATTGTGTGATAACTTAATACTATAGCTAGTAATCATTTATATGGTAATAAAGACTTGTTCATAGAGAGCTCAATAACTCAATTGACCATATTCTATCAACAAATGGCTATATTGTTTCTTGGAAAAAAAAGGATATGGATTTTATGAAAAGAGTGATGACTTTCTAGGAAATCAACAAAAATGTTGCATAAAGCATAATTGAAGTTAATAGATCTATACTTTTATACATAGTGCAAAACTTGATAACATTATA
>JANSVA010105148.1:0-30938 GCA_025504915.1 Erythroxylum reticulatum
GCAATTGAAACCATTAAGCTTCCTTAATTCAAAGAAAACAATGAGTGGCTTATTTACTCTATTATAAATATGTACCCGCCTTGAATTTCTTACTTATAAACTTGCTTAGGAGTGTCTTTCCTCTTGCTCCTGTTGCCTCTGTTGCCTCACTTGATTTCCTTAAACAATAACCAAAATTCCATTCAATTTGGCATAGAAATTGGAAAGGCATACCTCATCAATTTGGACTATTTCTAAAGTTGAAATGGAAAAAAATCTATACTTAAATCCCATCCAAAAATTGAGATTCTTAAAGACTGAATTTAGACTTGATTCCTTCACACAGTTTATATCCCTATGTCTCTAGTTTACACCAAATTAAAAATCATCTCATTTTGACATCTACACAAGAAGTTATGCCAAATTTACCGAAATATGTTTGTGTAGGAAAAATGGAGTTTGCCGCAACGAACTTCTCCAGAAACTCACTCTGAAGACCCTTTTTGCTACATTTTTCTCTTTTAACTTCCCCCCTTTCATATATAACCCATCTTAGCACTAACCCATCTTTTAAACTTCATTTTCAACCCAAAATCATTCACAAATCAATTTGTAACTACTCTTGCTCATTAACCAAATAATAAAACATTAACTTATACCATTCATCAACAACTTCCTACCCACATTTATCCATGTTTTCACTTCTAAGTAACCCTAACTATGCTTCATCCAACAACAAGAAAGGTTAATGCTTATAATTACTTGTTTTAGCGTCTTCAAGTTCTTAAAGATTTCCCAAAACCCTAGCTTTTTCTCTTTTTCTCTACTTCTCTTCTTCTCTCCCACGACACTCTCCCTATTTTTCTTCTCACTCATAATTCTCTTCTTCTAAATTATACTCTTAATAATCATAAAATGACCCCTTTTCCCTCCAATATAAGCCTTATAACTTTTAGACTTAAATGATCTTCCAATTTTACCCCTTATGCAATCTTACTTCTTCAATTTAACTTACACCATTGTATACTCTAACTTAATCTTAATTTCTCCATTTAACACTTCTTATTCCACCAATCTAAGTAATAAATCCTCCAATCATTGACATGCTAATCACTCCAAAAATAATTTATCTAGCAAAACCACAAAATTTAATAATTTCATGCTTAATAAAATTAATAAAAATTTGGGGTCCAATAGCAAAGCTGACTTGTAGGCGAAAGGCCCAATCTTCTCAATGATCTCATATAGGCCTATGTATCTTGGACTAAGCTTACCCTTCTTACTAAATCTCAAAAACCCTTTCCATGGAGAAATTCTAAGAAACACTTTGTCTCCAAATTCAAATTCCATCTCTTTTCTATGCGCATCCATATAGCTCTTCATTCTGTCTTAAGCTGCTTTAAGTCTCTGTTTCACCAATTTAATCTTATCAACTGTAACTTGCACCAATTCATGTGCTACAAGTCTCCTTTTGCCTTCCTCATCCTAAAAAATAGGAATTTTGCACCTCCTACCATACAAAGCTTCATAAGGTGCCATCTGAATTCCTAAGTGATAGGAATTATTGTAAGCAAACTCAATTAGAGATAAATGATCATCCCATACACCTTTGAAGTCTATAACACACGCTCTTAACATCGCCTCTAATGTTCGTACTGTTCTTTTCGATTGACCATCGGTCTATGCATGGACTGTACTAAAATGTAACTTACTTTCTAAAGCCTCTTGTAAGTTTTCCTAAAATCTAGAGGTGAACCTGGGGTCTTTATTTGAAACTATAGAGCTTGGAATCCCATGAAGCCTGATTATCTCCTCTATGTATTTCTTAGTCAAAGCATTCAAAGAATCTGTCTACTTAATTGGCAAGAAATGTCAGAATTTGGTTAGCCTACCCACAATTACCCATATTGCATCAAGAAATCCATCGTAATCTTCTCCCATTTTCATTGTAGAATTAGTAGAGGTTCAAGTTTTCCTGAAGGTGTTTGGTGTTTAGCTTTAACTTGCTGAAACAAAGCATCTTTTAGCATATTCTGCAACTTCTTTCCTCATTCCTCTCTACCAGAAATGCTCTTTCAGTTCTCTATACATTCTCGTACTTCCTAGGTGCATAACATAAGGTGCATTGTGTGCCTCATCTAGAATCTCTTCTTTCAATTTCAACATATCTGGAATACACAGTCAATTACCCATCACCATCAATCCTTCTTCTCTGATCTCTATTTCAAAAGGTTTACCACTTTTAATCTCTTCTTTAAGCCTACTCAAATATTCATCTTGCTCCTGCAACTCCTTAATCTTCTCATTCAATATTGGCCTCACTCTAAATTAGTCAACACACAATCAGGCTCGACTTGCCTCAATGTCACATTAAGTCTAGCTAATTCCTTCAGCAAAGGAAGGTACATTATCTCCACATGTGCAATAGCGGACTTCCTACTCAGTGCATCCAGTACTACATTAGCTTTCCCCGGGTGGTAATCTATCATCAAATCATAACCCTTTAACAATTCTAACCATCTTCTTTGTCTCAAGTTCAACCCTTTTTGGTTTATCAAATACTTAAGACTCTTGTGGTATGTAAACACCTCAATAGTGACTCCATACAAGTAATGTCTCCAAAATCTTCAATGCAAAAATTATGGCAGACAACTCCAAATCATGCATAGGATAGTTCATCTCATAAGGTTTTAATTGCCTAGAAACAATTACCTTATCTCCTTGCATCAACACACAACCTAATCCCTTCCTTGAGGCATCACTATACACTATGTATCCATTATTACTCGAAGGAAAAATCAAAATCGATGCACTCGTCAATCTATACTTAAGCTCCTCAAAGATCTTTGGACATTAATTTGTCTATACAAATTTCTGATTCTTCCTCGTCAATTTGGAAAGTGGAGTTGCTATCATGGAAAAACCCTCCACAAACCTTTGGTAATACCCAGGTAAACCCAAGAAACTTCTTGCTTCAGCTACATTCTTAGGTGCTTCCCATTTCACAACCCCTTCTATCATCCTCGGATCCACATGCACTCCTTGCTCTGAAATTACATGTCTAAGAAATGTCCCTTCTTTCAGCCAAAATTCACATTTACCGAATTCAACATACAATTCATTCTTCCTCAATGTCTCCAAAGAAATCCTCAAATGTTCCCCATGCTCCCTATCACTCTTAGAATAGATCAAGATATCATCAATAAGACAATGAAAAATTGGTATGAAAAAGGCATAAAGACACTATTAATCAAATCTATGAAAGTTGTAGGAGCATTTGTCAACCCAAAAGGCATGACCAAGAACTTAAAATGGACATACCGTGTTTTAAAAGAAGTCTTTGACACATCTGACTCCTTTACCCTCAACAGATAGTAACCTGATCTCAAATCTATCTTAGAAAAGAACCTTGCCCTTTACAACTGATCAAAAAAATCATCTATACGGGGAAGCAGATATCTGTTCTTAATGGTGACCCGATTTAGCTTCCTATAATCCACACACATTTGCAACGATCCATCCTTCTTCTTTACAAATAAGATCGGAGCTCCCCAAAGTGAAGACCTAGGCCTAATGTAACCTTTCTCTAACAACTCTTCCAATTGTTCCTTAAGCTCCTTCAATTCCGTCGGAGCCATTCTCTAAGGTAGAATTAAGATCGGTGTAGTACCTGGAAGGAGTTTAATGGGAAATTCAATTTCCCTAGGTGGTGGTAGACCTAGCAATTCCTTAGGAAAGACATCCGAGAATTCCATGACTACTGGAATTTCTTCCAACTTCCCTCCATTTGCCTTTATGTCTACCACGTAGGCCAAAAATACTTCACGCTCTTTCCTCATCATTTTCTCTGCCATCAAAGCTGAAACAATTCTCGACGAGGTAAATTTTTTGTCTCCTATAAACATCACCTTTCTTCCATTATCCAAGTCAAACTCCACTGTTTTTTGTTTGCAATCTATGTTGGCCTTATATTTCTCTAAGACATCCATACCCAAAATCATATCTAATCCTCCCATCTTCAATGGCATCAAATTCACCACTATGAGTCCCCCACCAATATGTATCTTATAATCTCTAAATTTTGACTAATCACAATATAGTGGCTTGTTGGCGTACTCACCAACAAAGGAGTATCCAATGGGCTCGAATCTCTACTATACATAGTTCTACCTAATGAAACAAAAGAATGGGTAAAACCTAGATCAATCAAAATAATCATATCTTCATCAAACAATTTAATCATACCCGTCACAATTACTGGAGGGATCTCTACATCCTCCCGTGTCATTGCAAATACTCTAGGTGGTATTTTCCCCTTAGTCTTCCTGGAGGATTCACTCTTTTATCTACCTCAAAACTACCTACTTCTATTGCAGTCTTGTTTCCCACTATCTTGGCTCTTTTTAAAGCTTGCATCTGACTTCTGTTATGTATTGAATTCCGAGGGCACTCTCTTGCCATATGTCCTTTCTCTCCACAATTAAAGCATGCTCCCAATAATCGGTAACATTCCCCTCTATGAAACCTTCCACAGTGTTCACATTTGGGGATGGGCGGCTTATATCTATCTCCTCTCCTACTACCTCCCACCGTTGAGGCTTGGTGAGAAACAATAGGAGCTCTCATTGGTTTAGGCCTGCTTCCTTCACTGCTCCTTTCCTCATATTGCATAGGGAAAGTGTTGGAACTTCTCGCGGGCATAGAAGTACCACCTCCCCTCTTGAACTGTTCTCTCCCCTTTTTCTTCTTGCTCTCTGCACTCTTTCTATTCTCGACATTCTCAACCCTCATAGTTGCTTCAACCAACTATTGAAAATTACATAAATTTTGCACCACCACTTTCTCTCTGATTGCTAGATACAACCCTGATTCAAACCTATGACACTTAACCGCCTTACTCATCATCAACTCAGCTACATATTGGGCCAACTGTGTAAAACGGTGCTCATATTCGCTCACCGTCATTTCCCTTTGGGTGAGATTTAGAAATTCTCTCTACTTCTGCTAAATATACACCTCAGACAGGTACTTCTTCTTAATTACTGTTAAGAAATCTTTTCATGCTAGCACTGGAGGACTTATCTGACTCCCCGGCATAATCTCCCACTAATGCAGAGCATCCCCCTGAAGTAGACTAGTAGCATACACAACCTTCTCCCCGTCCTTGCAGTCCATCTGATCTAGTATCCTCTCAGTCTTGCTCATCCAAGTCTCAGCTTCTTCTGGATCTATTGTCGTATAAAAATCCACTGCTCTATACTTCCTGAGCTTGTCAAACTACTTTCCCTTCTTGACAGGGGACGGAGTAGAGGATTGCGGCATCTGTCCCATAACTTAGACAAACGCCTAAGTAAAGGCTTGGAACATCCTCGGATCTAAAAGAGCGGGCATTTGTTCTTATGGAAGAGGACACTCCCGCGTTTAAGAATAAATGGGCTCACTATTGGGCCCTACAAAAGCTTTAACATTCTTTACGACTGCAGACTCATCGGTACTCTCTTTCCTTGGTGGGGAATTAGGTGCAATCGATCCTTGCAATACTCCTCGTGTTCTTCTGTGAGGTGGCATCTTACTCCTTCAATAAAAACATTGCCAATTAGCTACATTTCATTTTAATCTTAATTTCTACATATATGCATGACATGCATGTCACTTAATGCAATTTAATCAATTCACATAACACAACAATTCAATTTATTCATCCTACTATGCATTTTAAGCCTAGGAAAAATCGAGATGTTCTAATACCAAAATTGTTGGATCTCGTTTTCAGAACCTAAACATTCGAAGACATATGACGGAAAACAATACTTGCCCTCAGCTATGCTAAACCTATTTTGGGGATAATTGAATAACCCTTATTAAGGGTATCAAATTTGGGTGCTCTTTAGGTAGTCTAAAAGAGGACTACAAAATCTACCACTTTAATGAAGACCTTTAAGATAGAATCTATCGTCTGAAGAGCCAAAAAGGACTAGACGATGGTGTTAGATGAACAACAAACAGGGGAAGAAATCTTAGTCATAAAAGAAAAAAACAGACGAAACGATGGACAGAAGAAGTGAAGAGGGTAGACAAAACAAATGAGATAGAGGCGAGACGAAACAAATGGGACAGACGAAGCAAAGTCTTAAGATGGAGCAAAGTCTTAAGATAGTATGGGGTCAACTTAAGACAAAACAACATCTTAAGACAATGCGGGGTCAACTTAAGACAGAACAAGGTCTTAAGACAATGCACGGTCAACTTATGATGAAGCAAGGTCTTAAGACGCTGTGGGATCAACTTAAGACGAAGCAAGGTTTTAAGACAATGTGAGGTTAACTTAAGATGAAGCAAGGTCTTCAGACGATATGGGGTCAACTTAAGACAAAGCAAAGTCAACTTAAGACGATGCAACGCTTAAGACGTAAAGGAGTCAACTTAAGACAAAGCATCTCTTAAAACGAAGCGTCTTTTAGATGATACAACTCTATAGATGATATGACATCACCACAGACGAAATGACGTCATCATAGATGATCTCTTAAGATGAAGCATCTTCATAGACGATACAACTCTTAAGATGAATGATGTCATCATAGATGATATGACGTCATTACAGATGATATGTCTTTTATAGACGATACCTTTTTACAGACGATGCCTTTTTACAGACGATGCATCTCTTAAGATGAATTACGTTATCGCAGACGATACTTCTTTTACAGATGATACATCCCCCTTTTAAAGACTATAACTTTCGACTACGAAGTCCAAAGTTTTTATAATATATGTCGATAGAAAATTGGACACTTACACTACAATTTTTCAGAGGACACTTTAACTAATTTAGCCTTAATTAGTCTAGTTTTCCTCTAGAAGTTAGCAAACAACTTCTACACATATAAAAGGATTAAAATAAAGATTGTACATTTACTAAAGAAACATGCATATAAACTTGGGGACTTTTCAGTATTCCTTTTTAATCGATCTACCCAAGCAATAGAAATTCATACATTACTTAGTTACAACAATACTCTTGAACAAGGGCTTAACCCCCAAAATACAACATATACTAAATGCTTTATATTTACATACGTATGAAGCTATCCCAAGAGTGAGCAAAATAACTTATTGACAAAAGCTACTATCTTGGAAGTTTCCCAATGCCTTGCAAGTATCACTTATCTTCTTGATCTACACCTGAGGAGGGAATAATGGGATGAGCTACACGGCTCAGTGGCTAATATATTTATAGCCATTGGCAATTGGCCACATATTCAAGCATATGTATATGTATACCTAGTAAATTCTAGCATTCTTACTTCATTCACACAAATTTAAGCATTGATCAATGTAATTCAAACTTAATACATAACATAAACTTCAGTCATTAAACATAACACTTTATTATACATCATACTTGAACATTTAAAATGCAATGCACAACAATTGGCTCTAGGGTTCTATAAATAAAATAGAGAAACCAAAGTTTACTCCGTGAACGAAACGAATCAACTTTTTGGATTTCGTGTGCCACAAGCATGCAAATGGGAAAAGGCTTTACGTCGACATGCACATGACTACGAAACGGTTCCTCTCTCGCTCAAACACAATCAAATTTATGCTCAATTTGATCATTCATAATTTACACTGTCGTGCTTCATTCATTTTATCCTATTCTTACATTTTCATGTTTTTTCCTTTCTTTCCATTTACACAAAATGCCATGACCGAATATCAAGGCATAATGTGATCAAAATCATAATTCAATTTTTTTATAAAAAAAATGTCATACGTCTTACCATGCATAACTTGAATTGCATCATGTAATTCACAATTTAGCAATTTCATTTTCAAGCACATCATGTACACACACATAGACAAGAATTTGCCTAATCACACAATAACTATAAATACATTACCCACTTAATAGGCTTGCGGAAATCCAAGTCAAGCTTACCTTTCCCCTTGCTCTTGGGTAGGATTCCCTTGGTTTCCTAACACAACACAACCAAGGTTTCATTTAAAATCAACATTCCAATAAAATTAAAAACTTTAGAAAGATCATAAAAATCACAATAAACATAAATGAAACTCAGCTCTAACCTACCCATAATGCATCTAGGTTCGAAAACTTAAGATCTATTTTAGAAACCCTAAAAATCAATTGGGTTCTCCTAATCCATCTTCTTCCTACAAAATCTCTTTGCTCTCTAGCTCCTTCATAATCAATATAACCCATTCTTTCAATAAAGCAGGAAAAGATGATTTACATACCTTAATAAACCCAATTTCTCTTTTCTTCCTTTTTCACTGAAATTTCCCTTTTTCTCTCATATTTTTGTTTTTCTTTTCTTTCCCCTTGGTTCTCACGACACTCTCTTACCTCTTCTAATTTAAGACTCATCTTTAGCTTGTTCTTCCAAAATTACCCCTCACTTACTTGGCCTTTCCAATCTTGCCCGTTCTTTTGTCTTTTATGTCTCTAACTCCCTTAAGCCAACTTACTTCTAACCTTCCCATAATAATTCGAATCCTTTCATCAATTTCTAATCTCTATTTATGCCACTAAATAATGACTACGTTAAAAAATAGTTATAAAATGGGATAATCAACCAAAACCTAAATAAAATGCTATATAACAAATTACAAAAATTGGAAAACAATTTTCGGGGTCCAACACTATATTTGCATAACTCCAACAATCTCCCACTTTCCCTAAAGCAAGTATGACATATCCCTCATTCTCCTCCCTTTTAGTTGACACTCAAATCTCTTTCGAGACAATGTCTTTATTAACAAATCAGCAAGGTTTTGCTCTGTGGGAACCTTTACCATATTCACCTCTCTATATTGTATTATCTCCCTTATGAGATGATGCTTTCACTCAATATGTTTGGAAGCTTTGTGATTTCATGGTTATTTAGAATTAGCTACTACCTCACTATTATCACAATAAAGTGTAATGACTTTTCTGCCTCAGGAACCACCTATAAATCATTTAAGAACATGCGGAGCTAGATTTCTTCTTTTGCTGCTTCATAAGGCTCTAGCTCCTAAAAAAATATAAAACCATAAATTAATTTCCTTGAATCTACATCTAATTGGAAATTGAAATTTGTATATCCCATTGGAATAAGATTACTTCTAGAGTAAACAAGCATTAAGTTCTTCATCTTATGAAGATAGTTCAGCATCCGTTTAACTACAGTTTAATGCTCTATTCCTGGATTGGACTAAAATCTACATACCAGTCCCACTGCGTAATAGCTATCCGGTCTAGTGTAAAGCATTGCATATATTAAACTTCCAACTACTGAAGCATATGGAATGTTAGGCATGGGTTCAAACTCCTCTTGGATTTTAGATGCTTGTTCCTTTGAAAGTTTGATTCCATGTCTAGTAGGTATGAAACCTCTCTTGGAATCTTACATGGCAAACTTATTGAACATATTCTCAATGTAGGTTAACTGAGACAAGGCTATCTGTTTGTTCTTACGATCCCTTATAAGTTTGATCCCTAGAACATAATTATCCTCTCCTAAATGCTTCATTGAAAACTGTTCATTCAATCATCCCTTAATTGTAGATAACATTTCCACATAATTCCCAATGAGTAAAATGTCATCAACATATAGGATTAGAAAATAAGTCTTTCCATCTTGTATCCTTTTATAGACATGAGGCTCATCTAGGTTTTGTATCAACCCATAGGTTTTGATAGGCTTATCAAACCTAATGTTCCAAGACCTAGATGCTTACTTAAGTCCATAAATGGACCTTTGCAACTTACATACCTTATGCTCATTACTTGGATCAATGAATCCTTCTAGTTAGGCCATATAAATGGTCTCCTCAAGATCCCTATTAAGAAATGCAATCTTGACATCCATTTTCCATATTTCATAATCGAAATGGGTTGCTATGGCCCAAAGAATTATGATGGACTTAAGCATGGAAACCGAAGAAAAAGTCTCTCATAATCTATACCCTTTTTTTTTAGTATAGCCCTTAGCTACCAATCTAGCTTTAAAGGTCTCTACCTTTTCATCTGATCCTCTTTTCCTTTTGTAGATGCATTTACACCTTATAGCTTTCACATCTAGTGGTGGATTTATAAGGATCTAGACTTATTTGTGTATATGGAATCTATTTCCGATTCTATAACCTTAAGCCATTTTTCTACATCAACATCATTAATATCCTGTGTATACATATTGGGATTCGTTTCTTCTTGATCTGAGATGGAAACAAAGCTTGCTCCTACACCTAGATACCTATCTGGCTATCTCACAACCCTCCCACTATGTCTAGGCACTACTTGATGTTAAGGTTGCACTTCTGATTCAACTCTTAAATCCATTTCGACATCTTGTTCTATTATATCCATATCAACTCCTGAAGTGGATGAAATAGCTAACTATTTTAATACTACTTCACTTATTTCTTTGTGATTTCCCATAAACTCTTCCTTTAAAAAGGTCACATTTGTCGACACAAATACCTTCGTATCCTGAGGATTGTAAAAATAGTACCCTCGGGTTCTCGTAGGATATCCTACAAACAAACATACTTCTGACTTTGATTCCATCTTTGTAGATTCAAGTCTTAGAACATGGGCTCAGTAGCCCCAAGTCCTAAAGTGCCATAATGAAGGCACTCGACTAGTCCACAAGTCCTTAGGAGTTTTAGGCACCGATTTAGATGGAGCAAAGTTAAGAAGATATGTTTTCATTTATATGGCATATCTATAGAAGGATTCTAGAAGGCTAGCATAGGACATCATTGATCTTACCATTTCCAATAAAGTCCTATTTCTCCTCAACCTCACCATTCTGTTGAGGTGTTCAAGGAGCTGACAAAGTGGAAACAATTTCATTGTCAATTAAATACTGTTGGAACTCTCTAGATAAGTACTCACCACCTCGATCCAATCAAAGTTATTTTAATGGCTTGCCTAGATATTTCTCAGCTTCAACTTTGAATTCTTTGAACTTTTCAAAAGATTAAATCCTTTTATCCATTAAATACAAATAGCCATATCTAAAGTAATCATCTATAAAGGTTATAAAGTATTCATAACCTCCTCTAGCTTGTACATTTATGGGCCCACAGACATGAGTATGTATCAGGTCCAATGTGAATTCAGATCTGTTTCCTTTGTAAAGAAATGAAGCCTTGGTCATTTTTCCTTCAATACAAGATTCATAGGTGGGTAGTGGATCTTTATCCAAGCATATAAGGAACCCATCCTTTACTAACATGTCAAGTCTTTTTTGATTGATATGACCCATTTTTTAGTTCCATAGATATTTAGAATTAATGCTAGAGTCATTGGGAATGTCTTGGTTTTATCAATTCTGTGGTATTTAGTGAGCCTATCATAGGTTCTATAAAGAACAATCCCTGTTTAATTATTGCATCATAAATAAAATCCTTATTCTCATATATTGAAACAACATTCTCAAAATATAAGGAATAACTAAATTTTATTAGACAAAAAATAGAAATCATATTCCTTACAATCATTGGCATGTAATAAACATCCTTCATATATAACCTATGACCACAAGGAAAATCCAAGATAACTAATCCCACTGAATCTACTGAAACATAGGATCCATCTGCTATCTTGACTTGAAACTGGCCTTTAGGTAGTATTTTCCTTTGCTGAAACCCCTGCAAGGAATTACAAACATGGTTAGTGGCTCTTGAATCTAATATCCAAGAGTCAAATAAATCTGCGACATTTCTCGTTCCTAACAAACTTAGGAAATCCATAATTTGTTTACTTTTGAGGGACTCAAGGTAGATTGGACAGTTTCTTTTCCAGTGGCTCATCTCTTCACAGTGGAAACACTTTCCCTTGGTGTTCTCTTTGGCCTTCTTTTTCATAGGTTGGGCTTTGACCCCTTTATAGGCCTTCTTTTTCATTGGATCCTTCTTCTTTTGCTTGCCCTTACCCTTGGGCTTAGAAGAAGATGCTACATTAGCTTCTAGTCCATAAGCCTTGATATTCAATATCTCCTCCGTACTCTGGAGGGTATTCATCAACTCACACAAGGTGTAATTCTTGTTGTTGAGATTATAGTCCAACTTAAACTGCTGAAAAGAAAAGTCTAAGCTATTGATGATCATAATCATCTGTGTGTCTGCATCCATATCTGCCCCAAGCATCTCAGCCTCAGTAACCATAGAGATTACCTTAAGCATGTAATCATGCACCGATTCACCAGGTTTTTGTCTAAGATTATAAAAGGTTTTAATAGCTTTCACCCTTGCAGACCTAGTCCTCACACCAAACATCTCATACAGGTGATAGACCATTGCACTAACAGTTTTCATACAAGCAATTTGCTTTTGCAACATGCCGTTGACAGAAGCTAGAACATAATACTTAGTTGTCTTGTCAACATTCTGCGCCAATGCTCATATTGTTAGACTATCTCAGGAGTTCAATTTCTACCGAGAGGTGCAGGCTCATTTTTAGTTAATACCCCTGAAATACATTCATATTGAAGAACAATGTCAAGGTTACACCTCCATTCATTAAAATTCTCTCCATTTTCAAGTTTGTTATTGTCAAGAGCAAAGTGTGTGGATTCATTTTGTGGTTGATTATGATTGAAAATATAAATTATTAAAACATGAGCATACTAGTCAATAATATTGGAACTTTGTATAAAATCATGATGCATGTATGCATAATGATAGATTAATTAACAAAACTTAAAAAATTTAAAACTTTATATTATGGTTATTTTTCTTATCTATAATAGACTAAGTGCGGTGGGCCATCTTAGGATAAGTGGACTTATCCTTAAGGAGACCCAAAACATGCAAGATCTAGGATTCATAAGGTGGGCCATAACACCTCACCACTTACAAATGGGCTAATGTTTGGAGACTGTGGACTCTCACATGAGCATCCTCTCCCACTCAATCTTTTTGGGCTTTAAGTTTTAATAAATATCATCTTGTCTAGATGCAATTTATTATCCATCCTATATTGTTTTATTATATATCTAATACTTAATAAATGCATGGCAAAGCCTAGGGTTAGCAATTTTCTAAATGGCATGCCATCACATAATATCACATATTATTTCCATTCATGTATCCATTCATGATATAAAATAATAAGCCACATTTGATTATCTATCCTAGAAACATAAAATAATTACAAGTCTTATAGGCCCAAAATATTCTTCTTGGACTTGGATCTTCTGCTTCCGACTGTTCGCTCATATGACCCGATCCATTCGTTAAAAATTGTGTAATGACTTTTCTTTTACAAAAAAGAATTTGATTTTCATAAAACTGAATTTTTGTCCAAAAGAAAACAAAAATCTGCACTTGTTTTTCACCAAAACCGAGACTTATGAATATGACATAAAAATTCTAGAACTTGTAAAAACCCAAACTTTGTTACAAAAAAGTTCATACAACTGAAAATTTGTTAGAACAAAATTCCAACACTTTTGTTTTCTAGAAACTGAAAAATAGCCAAGACACCATAACAAAAACCAAAACTTTACCTCTTCATTTCTTCAATCCATGGCTTCTTTATCTTCATCATTACATGATTTTGTACAATACATGATCAAAGAAAACATAAAAATGAAACCAAGGAGGAAACATGGTAATGATAGACCACCCTCCTTGTCACAAACCAAATGAAGAAATCTCATAAGGTAACTTTAGAATCTATAGACAACCAAAAGAGTGCAACATATACCATATATATTTCTATCACATAAAAATATGAAGCATACAAAAATGAGTGCCAACCTATGCATCACATATAGGGGCTGAAATCATGCATAAGCAAATTGGCTCTAATACCAATTGTTGGATCGGAAAAAGAAAGCATGTCATATTTAGAGAAACGGTAGATTTCAAATCATTTTAGAAATATAAATTGTAGCGGAAGCAATATATCCAATTCATCATGCTAGTCTATACAAGATATAGTATAAGGATAATAATAAATATAAACAAGATAGAGATTATTACTAACTCCTTCGCTACAGCTTTAACTCCTTACTGGGCTATCCTCTCCTTCTTCTTGTATCCAACCCTAGCTTTAGCCTTGATTTTGAATCCTTTTCTTTGTCAATCTATCCTCTCCTTGTTATTGTATCCTCAACCAATTTGATCTACCACTTATTCTTCTTGGAAAACTTGGTTAATAAGATCCTTTAGTGGAAAAGGAGAAGAAATGTTTGGAGGAGATTTTTTTTAGAAGAAAGAAGGAAACAATGAGACTCTTCTCATTCAAGGTTTCGGCCATGCATAAGTGAGAGGAGAGACTTGGTTAAAAAATGCAAGAATCCTTTCTTACACACGTCAATTTCGGTTATACATGAAAGGAAAGAAAGGGAGAACATCCAATGCATCATACCTTTTTTTAATCAAACATAAAGAAGTCATATAATGAGACACTTCTCATTTGTTTAAGATGGCTATATGAAAGACCAATCACCTAATATGACATTTCAATTTCGGGTTTTTAGTGATGAAAGATGAAAGATGATCCATCCAATACACATCTTTCATCTTTAATCAAATGAATGCTAAACAGGTCATATTAAATGCCATGATTAAAAGATAACCAGTAAACCATTTAATGGTAAGATCATAACTCCATTTAATGATGATAACTAATGATAAAGGCAATCTTTATTTAGCAATTCAATGCTGAATGTGCAGCTGCACATTCAACTATTAAAAAATGAAAATACAATTCATTTCTTTAAGAATTTTGTTTAATATTATTAATCTAATCAATTAAATGAAACCAAAGTCTAGACCATTTCTAAATGTTCATTTGAGCTTCTAATTAACCATTAATGAGTGCAAGCCCAACATTCGATCATGGGCTTGAAAGCCTCCATTTATATTTCTTACTTAACTTGACAACCTTCCTTGAAGCCAAGCGGGGAATTTTATTGGACATAGATAATTCAAGCTCCAATAAGCACAGAATTAATTTAATCTCGTTAGAATTAATTCTAGCTTATTAACTAAATGTCATTCTACTAAAGAAAATTAGTTGAACTCTTGAATTATTGAATGTTATGAGAACACATATTTCAAATAAGATGTCCAATTGCAAGTACTATTATGAACCTTATTATAGCCATTGCACAATCAAGGGTAAAATTACCGTTTTTCCCTTATATTGATTTTTCCTTCTAGATCTCCTGTTTTGCTTTATATGGTGACTAACACGCAAGATCTCATCTTGGTTTTAAGACTTGATGGGTAGCTACTCCCTCAAAGTACTGGCGCCAATTTTATCACCAATCTCCATAAAACATCTAGAAGTGATGACATCACTATAAACTCTTTATTTGAGTGAATTTTCCCTGATACATGTTTCAATTAATAATTCCAACATTTAGACACTAGATTGAAACTTTGAAAAAAACCATTCGGATCACATCAAGAATTATAATGAAACATATACGAGTTTACCACTCATTAAGATTATGGTCCATAATAAACGAATGCTTAAATGTGTGTTTTAAGTTTAAAGTAACAACCTACTTTATTCTGTAAAACACGCGTGATTCTAGATTCATTTAATAAAGCCATTATTGATAGTCAACTACTATTATGTTATGAAACCCATCATTCCTTTGAAGTAAACTCCTTTACTTGCATAAAGATAAATCGCAACACCATAGTCTAAACCATAATCAATCGACCAACTTGATTATTCAACTATGAACAATTAATTTGGAATCTAATAATATACAAGTTTCCCATACATCTCTATGTATATGTATATTATTTACAAAGAAATCTTGGTAGCTTATGACTAGTTATATAATGCTCATACATATAAAACCAAACTCTTTTCTTTCATTAATAATAAATATTTTCATTACAAAACTGTAACTAGAAGAAAATTAAGTTACATGTAAATACACTTGCTTTCTAGGGTACTATATTTACATAACTCCAAAAACATGTATATTATAAGAATCTAAAATAATGGATTCACTGTTGAATAATCAAGCTGGTTGCTTGATTATGGTTTAGACTGTAGTGTTACGATTTATCTCCATGTAAGTAAAGGCGTTTACTTCAAGGGAATGATGAGTTTCGTATCATGATAGTAGTCAACTATTAATAACGACACTATTAAATTAATTTAGAATCAAGTATGTTTTCAAGAATAAAGTAGGTCGTTACTTTAGTCTTAAAAAATACATTTTAGCGTTTGCTTATTATGGATTACAATCTTCATGAGTGGTGAACTCATATGTGTTTCATTATAATTCTTGATATGACCGGAACAGATTTTTACAGAGTGTTAATCCAGTGTCTTCATGATGGAATTGTTAATTGAAACATGTATCAGGGAACATTCACTTAAATAAAGAGTTTATAGTAATATCATCACTTTTAGATGGTTTATGGAGATTGGTGATTAAATTGACGACATGAGTTTGATGGACTAGCTACCCATTAAGTATTAACACCAAGATGAGTTCTTGTATTTTAATCACCATAGAGAGTAAAATGGGAGATCTAGAAGGAAAAAGTAATATAAGGGCAAAATAGTAATTTTATCTTTTTTACGTGGATGGCTATAATAAGGTTGCAATTGGACATATTATTTGAAGTATGTATTCTCATAATATTTAGTAATTCAAAGAATTAAACTAATTGCCTTTAGTGGAATGATATTTAGTTAATATGCTAGAATTAATTATAATGAGATTAAATTAATTCTGAGCTTATTAGAGCTTTAATTATCTAAGTCTAATAAGATTCCGTACTTGGCTTCAAGGAAGGTTATCAAGCAAAGTAAGAAGTATAAATGGAGGTTTTAAAGCTCATGATTGAATGTTTGCTTGCACTAATTAATGGTTAATTAGAAGCTCAAATGAAAATTTAATGGTTGAATGTGCTGTTGCACATTTAGCATTGAAATGCTAAATAAAGATGGTATTTATCATGCATTATCATCAATAAATGGAGTAATTATCTTACTATTTAATTGTTTAATGGTTGTCTTTTAATGATGGCATATAATATAACCTTTTTAGCATTCATTTGATTAAAGATGAAACAGGTCTATTTGATGAATGATCTTCCTTCTTTCATCCCTAAAACCAAAATTGACATGTCATTTTAGGTTATTGGTCATTCATACAGCCATATTAAAACAAATGAGATGAATTTCATTTAATGGCTTCTTTATGTTTGATTAAAGAAAGGCATGATGCATTGGATGCTCTTCCTCATCTTTCTTTTCATGTATAACCGAAAATGACAAGGAAAAAGAGAGGTGCTCTTGCATTTTGGGATTCTCTCTCCTTTCATGCATGTGTTAGCCAAAATTTGTATAAGAAGGTGTCTCATCTTTGGCTTCTTTCTTCTAAGAAAAATCTCCTCCAAAGTTTTCTTCTCCTTTCCCACCAAAGGATCCTGTTAACCAAGTTGTCCTAGAAGAACAAGTAATAGATCAGATCGGTTAAGGATACAATATCAAGAAGATGAAACAATAACAAGAAGAAGAGGATACATCACCTAGGAAAGGATATATTGTTGAGGATAAGATAGTACAGCAAGGAGTTAAAGCTATAGTGAAGGAGCCGGTAATATTTTTACCATCTCGTTTTTATGTTAAATATTATCCTTATACCATATAATGTATGGATTGACATATTGATTTGGTTATCTTGCTTCCACTGTGTTATGATTTCTAAAAAAAGTTTTGAAATCTACTGTTTAACTAAATTTGGAATATTTTCTTTTCCGATCCAACAATTAGTATTAGAGCTATTTTTATTATGCATGATTTCGGTTCTTATATGTGGTGCATGGGTTGGCATTTTTTTTGTATGCTGCATATTTTTATATGATAGAAATTTATATGTTGTATGTTTGGCTCTTTTTGTTGTCCATAGAAGTTATATTTACCATGTAAGATTTCTTCATTTGGTTTGTAACAAGGAGGATAGTCTATCATCACCATATTTCCTCCTTGGATTCATTTTTTATGTTTTCTTTGATTTTGTAATGTACAAATTGATGTAATGATGAAGATAAGGTAGCCATGGATTGAAGAAGTGAAGATGTAATGGTTTTGGTGTATCCTTTTGTTAATTAGCATAGTTTTGATTTTATGAAAACCAAAAATGCTGGATTCTTGTTTCTATGAATCAAGTTTTGGTTTTAATGTCAAAATAAGTGCTTGGTTTTTGTTTTAATGGATCAAATTTCAGTTTTGATGAAAAACATAGTGCCAGTTTTTTGTTTTAATGGAATAAGTTTCAGTTTTAATGAAAACGAGTGTTAGAATTTTTTGTTATGAAAAAGGTTCAATTTTATGAAAATCTAGTGTTGGATTTTTTCTTTTCAAATTAACAAAATTTGGTTTTATAAAATGCCATTACATTTTTTTACCGAATGGGCTGGGTCAAGTGAGCGAAGAGTTTGAAGTGGACAATCCAAATCTAAAAAGAATATTTTGGGCTTAAAAGTCTTGTAATTATGTTTATGTTCTAGGTGGACAATCAAAAGTGGCTTAATTAGTTCATGTGATGAATGGATAAATGAATGCAAATAATATGCAATATTAAGTGATTGCATGTAATTTAGAAAATTGTTAACCCTAGGCCTTACCGTGCATTCATTATATATGAGAGATATAATGAAGCAATATAGGATGGATAATAAATTTCATCTAAACAAGATGGCATTTATTAAAACTTAAAGCTCAAAAAGATTGAGTGGGAGAAGATGCTTATGTGAGAGTCCACGGTCTCCAATTGATGGCCCATTTGCATATGGTGAAGTGTTACCCCCCACTAGAGAGCTTGAATCCTAGGTCTTGCATGGTTTGGGTCTCCTTAAGGATAAGTCCACTCATTGGTAGCAAATGTGACCTCCCACTAAGGCATGGTTTGCAAGCTACATCATGATTTTATACAAAGTTCCAATATTATTGACTAGTATGCTCATGTTTTAATAATTTATATTTTCAGACATAATCAATAATAAAATGAATCCACTCACTTTGCTCTTGACAAATAACAAATTAGAAAATAGAGAGAATTTTAATGAATGGGGACATAACCTTGACATTTTTCTTTAATATGAACGTATTTCATGGGTGTTAACTAAAAATGAGCCTGCACCTTCGGATGGAGATTTTTCTCCTGAGTTAGTCCAATAATATGAGTGTTGGCATAATGCTAACAAGACTACAAAGTGTTATATTCTAGCTTTGTTAGTAGTATGTTACAAAAGCAAATTGCTTCTATCAAAATTGCTAGTGCAATGGTCTATAGCCTACATGAGATGCTTGGTGTGAGGACTAGGTTTGCAAGAGTGAAAGCTATCCAAACCTTTCGCAATCTCAGACAAAAATTTGATGAACCGGTATAAGATTACATGCTTAAGGTAATCTCTGTGTTTACTAAGGCTGAGGTGCTTGGGGTGGATATGAATGTGGACATGCAAATGATTATGATCATCAATAGTTTAAACTCTTCTTTTCAGTAGTTTAAGTTGGACTATGAGCTCAACAGCGAGGATGACACCTTGAGTGAGTTGATGAATACCCTCTAAAGCATAGAGGAGATATTGAATATGAAGGCTCCTGGGCTAGAAGCTAATGTAACAACTTCTTTTAAGCTTAAGGTTAAGGGCAAGCAAAAGAAGAAAGGTCCAATGAAAAAGAAGACCTAAACAGGGGTCAAGGCTTAACCCATGAAAAAGAAGGCCAAACAGAACACCAAGGTAAAGTGTTTCTACTATCATGAGATAGGCCACTAGAAAAGAAACTGTCCAGTCTAACTTGATTCTCTCAAAAGTAAAGAAGGTATGGGTTTCCTAAGTTTGTTAAGAACTAGAAATGTGGCATATTTATCTTATTCTTGGATATTAGATTCAGGAGCCACTAACCATGTTTGTAATTCTTTGCAGGGGTTCCAGAAAAGGAAAAGACTACCTAAAGGCTAGTTTCAAGTCAAGATAATAGATGGATCTTATATTTCAGCAAAACCAGTGGGAGTAGTTATCTTGGGCTTTACTAGTGGTCATAGGTTATATTTGGAGGATGTTTTTTACATGCCAGTGATTGTAAGGAATATGATTTCTATTTTTTGTCTAATAAAATCTGGTTATTTCTTATATTTTGAAAATGTTGTTTCAATATATGAGAATAAGGATTTTATTTGTGATGCAATAATAAAATAGGGATTGTTCTTTATAGAACCGATGATAGGCTCATCAAACTCCACAGAATTGATAAAACTAGGACATTCCAATGTATCTAGAGTGAATTCAAAATATCTATGGCACTTAAGAATGGGTTATATCAATCATAAAAGACTTGATACGATGGTGAAGGATGGGATCCTGACAGGCTGGGATAATGATCCATTACCCACTTATGAATCTTATATTGAAGGAAAAATGACTAAGGCCTCATTTCTTTCCACAGGAAACAGATCTGAATCCATGTTAGACCTGGTACATACTGATTTATTTGGGCCCATAAATGTACAAGCTAGAGGAGGTTATAAATATTTCATAACCTTTACAGATGATTACTCTAGATATGACTATTTGTATTTGATGCATAAAAAGAGTGAATCCTTTAAAAAGTTCAAAGATTTCAAACCTAAAGCTGAGAAGTAGCTAGGCAAGGCATTAAACAACTTTCATCTTATTGAGGTAGTGAGTACTTATCTGGAGAGTTCTAGCAATATTTAATTGATAATGGAATTGTTTCCATCTCTTCAACTCCTCAAACGCCTCAACAAAATGGTGTAATTGAGAGGAGGAATAGGACTCTATTGGAAATAGTAAGATCGATGATGTCCTATGCTAACCTTCTAGAATTGTTCTGTATGTCATATAAATGGCAACATATCTTCTTAACTTTGCTCCATCCAAATCAGTGCCCAAAACAACGAGGGAGTTGAGAACTAGTCGAGTGCCTTCATTACAACCCTTAAGGACTTGGGGAACTCGATGGTACTCTTTTTACAGTCCTCAGGATAGGAAGGTATTTGTTGGTCTCTGAATGTTTTTATAACCAAGCATGATTAAATTGATGTTGGGGTCTCGCTAGACTTATATATGTTAGAATTAATGAGTTTGCTAATATGGGTAAGATAATACGACATAGGTTAAGGGAATTGAAGTATTAAAGTAGTAAGAGTGTGTAAGGGCAATTTTGGCAAGTCACATAAGTTTAGAAACAATAAGGCTTTAAATGAAGGGCAAAATGGACATTGTGAAATCATTAAGGGTATAAAAGGAGAAGATGAAGAGTGGGCTTAAGTTGGAAGAATCCAAAAATGTGATTGGAGGAAAGAGAGAAGAGTGAAGCACGAAAAAAGAGAAGAAGAAGAGAGTATGCTAGGTTTTGATTTTTCGTAGTTTTAAAGAGTGTTTTTGAGGCTGTGCAAGAAGGCAAAAAGGTAGAGAAAGATAAGAGTTTTCTTTTGAACCAAACATCCCTTCAATTGGTGAAGGTTTAAGGTAAGAAAATTTTAATGCTTTGGATTTTGAAAGGGTTTTGGTTCATGAAACTTAGAAAATGCATGGGTTTAAGTATTCTAGGACCCATTTATGCATATGTTTCTTTGGGTTCTCATTTGGAATTCCTATTGATTTTGGGATTTATATCTTTGTTAAAGAAAATCAAGGGAGGCAAGAGGAGCAAGAAGAGAGGCACATTTGACGAAGTTCTAAGCAAGAAAATTCAAGGTGGATTTCACTTTTATAATTAAGTAATAAGCCATTAAAGTTTCTGTCAAAAAATGACAATAATTGATTTTCAACTACTTTATTCACGTGCATTTATTGTTTTGTACATGTTGTAAGAATGTGCTATATGGTTGTATATGAAATGTGTTGATGATTGATGAAAAAAGACTTTGCAAGTGATTTCTTTAAAGATAACATGTTTATGAAATCGTGTTTTCGAAATATTTCAAGTATAAGAAAAGCAAGTTTTCAAGAAGTGCCATTTTGGGCAACAAGTTTACAAGTTATGAAATATGTGTTATTTGGATTTGTGGTAGTCCCTCATGAATGTCATATGCACATTGACCAAGTATAGGCTTCTCCCACCTGCCTGCTAGTAGCATGGAGCTCCTTTATGGACTCCCTCAAGTTTACGACTACACAGGACCATTATGTGGAAATGTGTAGTGCATCATGTTTTTAGACCTAGCTAAACCATTCTGTTGTGCTTACGTGCTTATGTCAGGTTAACAAGTTTGATGCATCCATGTGGTTTTTTAGCTGAAAATCTAAGAAACAGGCATTTTACGAACTCATTGAAAATTTTTCTATGATAAGAAAAATGATCTCAAAAGTTTTACTTCTTCTTGTTATAAAATTGTTACCTACGGGCTTAAGCTCACCCCCCATTTTCCTCCCCCACATCCAGGTGATAAGCAAAATATCAAGTAGATAAGGGTTAAGGCTTCACTTTAATTTTTGTGTATTTTGTATTTGAAGCAAATTTTGTAAAGAGAGGTTTTAGTTGCATTTTGAGCAAATCATAGATTAAGTATCTTCTATATTTTGAAAATTTAAGATATTAATTTATTTGTGGCTTAAAATGCCTACTAAAACTTTGTAAGACTCTTATCTTTTGATGTAAATGGGATATGATTGCATTTTTTATCATGACTCTCATTTAAGTTTGTACATCACATTTTAAAGTTTTCATAAGGGAAAATTTGTCTTCAGACTTTAAGGGAAGGTCTAAATTAATCCAAGTTGATTTACACAAGTGTTCCTTCTAGGAAGTTGTAGGTCTTTCCTTTAGTTGTTGGACATCTTGGTTAAAAGTTATGGTCCTTAAAAGGGGAGATACTTAAGAGTGTAAAGATGCATCATCTATAAAGAGGTATTGTCTATGATGATGTCATATCTTCTGTGATGATGTCATTACGTCTGTAGAGATGCATCATCCGTAAAGAGGTATCATCTGTTGATGATGTTACATCATCTGTGATGGCATCATTACATCTGTAGGGATGCATTGTCTGTAAAGATGCATCATCTGTATAGAGGTATCATTTGTGAAGATGTATCATCTGTGATGACGTCATTACGTTTGTAGGGATGCGTTGTCTTTAAAGATGCATCGTCTATAAAGAGGTCTTATTTGTGCAAACGTATCATCTGTGATGACATCACATCGTCTGTGATGACATCATTACGTTTGTAGGGATGTATCGTCTGTAAAGATGCATTGTGTATAAAGATGTATCGTCTGTGACGACATCATATCGTTTGTGATGATGTCGTATCGTCTATAGAGTTGTATTGTCTGTATTATCTGTAAAGACGCTTCGTCTTAAGAGTTGCATCGTCTTAAGTTGACATTGCTTCGTCTTAAGCTGCTTCATCTTAAGAATTGCATTGTCTTAAGTTGACTTTGCTTCGTTTTAATTTGACTCTGCTTCATCTTAAGAGTTACATCATCTCAATTTGACTTTGCTTCGTCTTAAGTTAATTCGGCTTCATCTTAAGAGTTCCATCGTCTTAAATTGACTCTGCTTCGTCTTAAGAGTTGCATCGTCTTAAGTTAACTTTGCTTCCTCTTAATTTGACAACGCTTCGTCTTAAGAGTTGCATCGTCTTATATTGACTTTGCTTCATCTTAAGTTGACTCTGCTTCGTCTTAAGTTGGTTTTGCTTTGTTTTAAGTTGACTCTGCTTCGTCTTAAGAGTTGCATCGTCTTAAGTTGACTTTGCTTTATCTTAAGTTGATTCTGCTTCATCTGTCTTTCCACTTCGTCTATCTTTCTGCTTAGTTTGTCTTTTCGTTTCATCTATTTTCTGCTTTGTCTATCTTTCCACTTCGTCTGCCTTTCTGCTTCGTCTGCTTTCTGCCTAGGTGACTAAAACTTGTCCTTTTGTACATTATTCATCTGATGCTATCGTTTGCTCCATTTTGACCCTTCAGATGATAGAATCCGCTTTCGAGGTCTTCATGGAAATTGTAGATCTCGAAGTCCTCTTTTAAAAAGCCTTAAGATGGTATTAATCTGATAACCTAAATGAAAATTATGCTAATTTCCCCAAGACAGGAGCAACATCATTGAGGTCAAAACCCTATTTGTTTTTTTTAACCATAACCTTGTTATGGGATTTCTAAATGAGATAACTCTTTTCTCTAATTAAGGTAGAAATATAGAGCCTCAAGTTTTTTGGACAAGTCTGTTTAAATTTTCATTTTTGGGCTTCCCAAAATCTGTTCGAAAGTAGGAAAAGGGAGTTGCTTTGATGTATTTCCTGGTATGGGCTAGCTACTCATGTGGGATGATGACTAAAAAGGGTTCCTTGAAATAACCCTAAATGATATTTTGCTCACAGTTTATGACTCCGAATTTTGGGCTTCAAAATCGGGGTCCAACATTTTATAGTATCAAAGCAAGAATTGGGTTCCAGAAATGGGATGCAACAAATATGGTATCAAAGCAATGGTTAGATTCCAGAAACGGGATCCAACAGATATGGTATCAGAGCAACTAGGTTTAGGTCCAGGTGTAAGACTAGGTTCAGGAGTATCCTAGGTATGAAGTGGGTAGTCTAAGACATGAAATGAACATGCATTATTTTAAAGTGAATAACTTACATTATTTTAAATTGTTTTACAAGATTTGAAATTGTTTATATGATTTGAATTGTTTTACATGATTTGAAACTGTTTTGCATAAATTAAAGATTTTCAGTGATTGTAAAATTAAGGAGTGGACAATACCGCCTCGAAAGAGACTTCGAAGAGCTGCGACATGATCTAACTCTCACTAAGGGAGCACAGATGAATCCTTTGTCCCGCACGATGCTAGGACATAGCCTGCTCCTGATTCTGAGGCACCTAGTATGCAACATGAAGTGCGACCGCCTCCTCCTCCTATGCCTACTATAGACCCACGGTTCTTTCAAGCCTTTGCTCAGGCTTTCACATATGCCATGGGCTAAGGGTCACAAGTACCGGTGCCAACTTCAGTATATAGAAGTGGACAGTATGACAAGTTCTGTAAGTATAAAGCTGTGGATTTTAGTGGAGCTATAAATTTAGAAGAGGCTGAAGCTTGATTGAAGAGGATCGAGAGGGTTCTAATTCAAATGAAATGCTCTATTAAGGGGAAGCTGGATTATGTAGTTAGTTTGCTATAAGGAGATGCACTGCATTAATGGGAGTCAGTGCCCCACAGTCATGATATACCTCCGGTGTTGTCATGGAGAGACTTTTTGGAAGCTTTCAGGAGGAAGTACTTCTTAAGGGTCTATATCCAAAACAAGGCTAGGGAGTTCCTAAACCTCACAAAGAGGGACATGAGTGTGAGTGAATATGAGTTGAAGTTCACCCAGCTATCACGGTATGTGGCCAACATTGTTTCTAATGAGGAGGATAAGTGTCGCAAGTTTGAGGGAGGGCTACATTTAGGGATCAAAGAGAAAGTCTTAAGCCACAATTTCTGTGACTACCAGTAACTAGTAGATGCTGCACTACAGGCTGAAAAACTGAAGAATATAAAGGGTGAAGTGAGCAGGAAAAGGAAGAACAGGGAGCAGTCTTCTAAGAGGGGAATGAGTGCTCCAATGCTTAAGAGGAGTAAAAGGGGTCACCATACTTAGAGTGAAGTGGGAAGCAGTGGCCCTACCAAGAGCAAGTAGGCAAGAGCAGCCACAGAGCAAGCCTCAATTGTAAGAGTCACTGGAAGGATGGGGGAGGAGCAGATACACAAACCCTCAATGTGAGCATTGTGGGAAACTTCACAAAGGAGAGTGCTTTAGGTTACTTAGAGCATGCTTTTGGTGCGGAGAGAAGGAACACGTGATCAGGGATTGTCCCTAAGCCACAAAACAAAAGGGGTCATAGTTGCAAGCTCCCAGAAGAGCAGAAATAGTGGGGACTAGGCCAATCACTAAGGTGGGCAATTCTAGAGCTGCAAGGAAGGCTATTCCTCCAGGAAGGCCAAGGGATTAGGCTCAGGCAAGGGTTTTCATCATGTTCAGAGAAGAAGCTGCAGTCACACCTGAAGTTGTCATGGGTATGGCTCACTTATTCAATTCAGCAGTATATGTGTTGATTGATTCTAGCTCCACACATTCATTTATTTCTACAAGCATGACATGATATGATGTTGAATTAAGGCCTTTGGATAGTCCTTTAATTGTTAGTACTCCTCTAGGGAGAAATGTGATTATAAGTCAAGTGTATAAGGATTGTAAGCTCTTCTTCGAGGGTGCTCAACTGGTAATGGACTTACTACCCTTAGATCTAAAGGGGCTAGATGTCATACTGTGAATGGATATTATGGAGAAGTATCATGTGAAGTTGGATTGTGGCCTTAAGGAGGTTGAGTTTGATCTAGGCAACGGTGAGAAGGTCATTTTTAGGGGGGACAAAAAAACACCATCACCAAGAATTATTTCGGCCTTGCTAGCTAACAGAATGATGGGAAAGGGGTGTGAAGCCTTCTTGGCGCATGTTGTGGACACTGATGTGAATGAAGGGAAGTTGGAGGATTTTTCGATTGTGAGAGAGTTTCCAAATGTATTCCTAGAGGACTTACCTGGTTTGCCACTGTTGAGGGAAATCGAGTTTGCCATCGACTTGATGTCTGAAACTACATCTATTTCTACACCACCTTATAGAATGGCTCCAGCGGAGTTAAAGGAGCTTAAAGAATAGTTGGAAAAACTACTAGAGAAGGGGTACATAAGGCCGAGTTTGTCACCCAGAGGAGTGGCAGTCCTATTTGTTAAGAAGAAGAATGGAACATGGCACATGTGCATCGATTATCGGAGACTCAATAAGGTGAATATTAAGAACAAGTATCCTCTAACCCGGATTGATGCTTTGTTTGACCAAATTCAGGGAGCAAGGGTCTTCTCCAAGATTGATCTCAGGTCAGACTATCATCAGCTCTGAATCAGGGAGTCTAATGTAAACAAGACAACCTTTAGAACATTGTATGGGCATTACGACTTTCTAGTTATGCCTTTTGGATAGACCAATGCTCCAACTGCTTTTCTGGATCTTATGAATAAGGTCTTTAAGGAATATCTAGATTAATTTGTCATAGTGTTTATCGATGACATTCTGGTGTATTTAAAGAATGAAGGGGAACATGAGGAGCATCTCATGATTGTGTTGCAGACATTAAGGAAGAGGGAACTTTACGCCAAGTTCAGGAAGTGTGAGTTTTGGCTTCACGAGGCGATATTCCTTGGGCATGTGATTTCAAAAGATAGGGTACATGTTGATCAGAGGAAGGTTGAAGCTGTGGTAAATTGACATGCACCAAAGACAGTAACAGAGGTAAGGATATTTCTGGGTTTGGCAGGATATTATAGGAGATTCGTTGAAAGATTCTCTATGATAGCAGCTCCGATGACAAAATTATTAAGGAAGAATCAGAAATTTATCTGGAATGAGGAATGTCAGAAAAGCTTTGAGGAGATCAAGTGCAGATTAACAAGTGCTCCAATTTTGATTTTTCTGAGTGGAGATGAGGGTTATACAGTGTACAGTGATGCCTCAAGAAAGGTTCTGGGTTGTGTATTGATGTAGGGAGACAGGGTGATAGCTTATACTTCACAGCAACTGAATCCTTTTGAGTTGAATTATCCGACCTATGATTTGGAATTGGCAGCAATAATTTTTTCCTTGAAGATTTGGAGACACTATCTATATGGAGTTCAAACAAAGATTTTTATTAATCATAAAAGTCTTAAGTACTTGTTGAGCCAGAAGGAATTAAATTTGAGACAGAGAAGGTAGTTAGAGTTACTCAAGGATTATGACCTGTTGATGGAGTATCATCCAGGAAAGGCAAATGTAGTGGCAGATGCTTTAAGTAGGAAATCATCAATAGCCCCTATTCAGATAGTATATCTACAGTGATTGGAAGAGATGGCTAAGCTTAGAATAAGCTCTAAATAGGGAGAGCCAGATTGTATTATTGCAAATTTTAGAGTGAGACTGATTCTCAGGGAAAGAGTTAAAGAGTTACAAATACAGGATGTACAATTGAGTAAACTCCGAGAAGAAATCCAGGATGGAAAGAAATCTAATGTGGTAGTGAGGGAGGATGGACTTATGGTTGTAGGGAATAGAGTTTGTATCCCAAATGTAGAGGAAGTAAAGGATGAGATACTGAATGAGACACACAATGCGCTTTATGCCATACACCTAGGTAGCACCAAGATGTACAGAGATCTGAGAAAGCTTTTCTAGTGGAAAGGAATGAAAAAGGATGTAGTAGAGTATGCGAATAAGTGTCTCTTGTGTCAGCAAGTCAAGGCTGAACACCAGGCACCTTCAGGCAAATTAATGCCACTATCCATTCTTAAGTGGAAGTGGCAAAGAGTGACCATGGATTTTCTGATAGGTTTGCCCAAGACCAGTAAGAAGCGTGATGCCATATGGGCTATTATTGATCGGTTGATGAAGTCAGCCCATTTTTCAGTAATCAAACAAACTGATTCTATACATATGCTAGAAAAGAAGTATATTGATGAGATAGTAAAAATACATAGGATTCTAGATTCTATAGTTTCTGATAGGGATACTTGTTTCACTTTGAGATTCTGGGGAAGCTTACAAGAGGCTTTGGGGACCAAGTTAAATTTCAACACAGCTTATCACCCCCAGACAGATGGTCAATCTAAAAGGACCATTCAGACACTTGAGGGAATGCTTAGGGCATGTGTGATAGATTTCAAAGGGGCTTGGGATGAGCATTTGCCATTTGTCAAATTTGCTTATAATAATTTGTACCATTCGGGCATCCAGATTGCTTCGTATAAAGCACTGTATGGAAGAAGATGTAGAACTCCGATATGCTAGGATGAAGAAGGAGAAAGGAAACTAATAGGACCAGATTTGATTCAGATGACAGTTGACAAGGTCCACATAGTTAAGCAAAGACTTAAAGCATTCCTAGAAGAGAATGAAAAGCTATACTGATGCACACTGGAAGGAGATGAAGTATAAAGTTGTAGACAAAGTTTTTCTTAAGACATCTCTATAGAAAGGAGTGATGAGATTCAGTAAGAAGGGCAAGTTAAGCCCAAGATATGTGGGTCCCTATGAGATTCTTAAGAGGATTGGACCACTAGCCTATAGATTGACGCTGCCACTGGAATCATTACAAATTCATGATGTCTTTCATGTTTCGATGTTGAGGAGGTATAGATTGGATCCCTCCCACATCATTCAGACCACTCAGGTTTAGTTAAGAGATGATCTGAGTTATGAGAAGATTCCAGTTGAGATCTTCGACACTGAGGAAAAGGTCCTCAGGAAAAAGACTAGTTAAGTTAGCTACAGTCATGTTTAGAAACCATTCCGTAGAAGAGACCACATGGGAGCCCTTGGAATCCATGAGGGAAAAGTATCCACAACTCTTCAATAACTCAGGTAATAATTTCAAGGGTGAAATTCTTTTAAGAGGGGGAGAAATGTTAGCCCCTGATTTTTTTTTATAACTAAGCATGAATAAATTGATGTTGGGGTCTCGCTAGATTTGTATATGTTAGAATTAATGAGCTTGCTAATTTGGGTAAAATAATAGGACATAGGTTAAGGTAATTGAAGTATTAAAGTAGTAAGAGTGTGTAAGGGCAATTTTGGAAAGTCACATAAGTTTAGAAACAATAAGGCTTTAAATGAAGAGCAAAATGGACATTGTAAAATCATTAAGGGTATAAAAGAAGAAGATGAAGAGTGGGCCTAAGTTGGAAGAAGCCAAAAAATGTGATTGGAGAAAAGAGAGAAAAGTGAAGCACGAAAAAAGAGAAAAAGAAGACAAAGAAGAGAGTATGCTAGGTTTTGATTTTTCGTAGTCTTAAAGAATGTTTTTGAGGCTGTGCAAGAAGGGAAAAAGGTAGAAAAAGATGAGAGCTTTCTTTTAAACTAAACATCCCTTCAATTGGTGAAGGATTAAGGTAAGAACATTTTAATGCTTTGGATTTTGGAAGAGTTTTGGTTTATGAAGCTTAGAAAATGCATGGGTTTCAATATTCTAGGACACATTTTATGCATATGTTTCTCTAGGTTCTCATTTAAAATTCCTATTGATTTTAGGATTTGTATCTTTATTGAAGAAAATCAAGGGAGGCAAGAGGAGCAAGAAGAGAGGCACATTTGAGCAAGTTATAAGCAAAGAAATTCAAGGTGGGTTTCACTTTTATAATTAAGTAATAAGCTATTAAAGTTTCAGTCAAAAAATGACAATAAATGATTTTCAACTACTTTATTCATGTGCATTTATTGTTTTATACATGTTGTAAGAATGTGCTACATGGTTATATATGAAATGTGTTGATGATTGGTGAAAAAAGTCTTTGCAAGTGATTTCTGAAAAGATAACATGTTTATCAAATCATGTTTTTGAAATATTTCAAGTATAAGAAAAGAAAGTTTTTAAGAAGTGCCATTTTGGTCAACAAGTTTACAAGTTATGAAATGTGTGTTATGTGGGTTTGTGGTAGTCCTTTAAGAATGTCACGTGCACGTTGACCAAGTATAGGCTTCTCCCGCTAGTGACACGGAGCTCCTTTATGGACTTCCTCAAGTTTATGACTACACAGGACCATTATATGGAAATGTGTTGTGCGTCATATTTTTGGACCTACCCAAACCATTCTATTGTGCTTTTATGCTTATGTCATGTTAACAAGTTTGATGCATTCATGTTTTGTAAATTATGAATATTTGACCGAAAATCTAAAAAACAGGCATTTTACAAACTAATTGAAAATTTTTCTATGACAAGAAAAATGTTCTCAAAAGTTTTGCTTATTCTTATTATAAAATTGTTACCCACGGGCTTAAGCTCACCCCCCATTTTCCTTCCCCACATCCAGATGATGAGCAAGATTTCGAGTAGACAAGGGTTAAGGCATCACTCCAATTTTTGTATATTTTGTATTTGAAGCAAATTTTGTAAAGAGAGGCT